>JAHWFP010213776.1:131367-162866 GCA_023313725.1 Lithobius niger | reverse complement strand
AGATGTACAACTGGGACCAAGGATTGAACCCGGGTCAGTAGGAAGCCGTTGATGTACAACTGGGACCAAGACTCCTATCGAATCTGATGCTCCAGTGCTCGCTGCTACCCGTGCATGAGGGGCGTCACTTGCTAAACCTGGAATAATATTTTTTATTAGGTCTTGACTGATAAATTACGTGTTTGGCATATCCTTGTATAGCCAAACATATCTTTTAGACTTTTAGTGGTTGTTAAAGGGACACCCAGCCTGCCTTATAACATTCCGCGTGCCAAATTACAACTACGCGCAGATCATCATCCGAGCAATTACAGTGCCAAGGTCGGCTGGGGTGGTAACTGCGTTCCTCGTATAGCTGCTGTCTCAGTTGGCTTTGTGAATAGTACACGAGACAGAATAAAATCAACAATTGTGTCGTCACAAACCGGAATGATTCTCGTATTTTAAAATCACAATTTATAATTTTCTAGGCTAGTGGCTTATAATTTTGCTTCGGCGAACTATTGGAATAATTAATTTTAATTTTTACCGCATTAGTCTATTAGATTTTAGATCTCATGGTAATTATTAGAAAATTAGTAGATGTACACACAGAGATGAAACGTCATGATTAGTGTACGCGCGCAATGCATCATTTAGTGACGGGTCGTTAGTAAATAAAGTTCCATTATATTCAACAGAAAATCTCCTAGACGCCACATTTTAAAAAGGTTTTTTAGCAAGGGAAAGACTAACAGTAAGGAAATAGACCTTTGGGGCCGTACTTGACGTGGGGGATCGAGAAAAATGGCTCTGGTAGGTATATCCCTTTAACGTTAGGGAACAAGACACATTTTCATATAAAAGTTTGGTAGAGTATCTCCCCCTCCCCTTTACAGAATTCTGGATCCCCCCTAGGAATGGGCCGACCAGAGCAAATGGTAGGCGATGCGCGAGTTTGCATTGGAAAAGCCCAGTCTATTGCGTTTCACCCCCTTTTTGTCTTTTGTGGGTACGAAATAAATCGACATTGACAAGTTCACGTATTTGTTGAGCATCCAGGTATGATTGACCCTTCATTTCGGTCTTGCTACCCCGTAAATCACGACCGTGAAATAAAGACTTTGGAAATGTCAGCTTCACTGCTGTGCAATTTAATAGGTTAGTTTCTACAGGTGGTGGTGCATTGCCTTCCAACCAGCCAGATGACGATACATGCAGAATAAAGCCAACTGATACAATTGAATGGAGTGGTACGACTAATCGATCATTTGCTTGTTGCTGCCCCTGAAGTACCCATATTTCACTGACCGTGACTGTGTGTGTTACTACAGTAATGATGATGGTTATCCCTTTTAAATCATGGGTGCTAGCTGAAGCAGCATAGCCCTCCTCCACCCCACCGCTAATGCCTTTCCATCCTATCCCCCCCTCCAATCCTCTTACCTACCAGCAATCCCACCCCCTCACTCTCCACCCTAGAAACTATCTAACAATTTTCTCCCCTCCTCTTAGCCCCACTCATCCCTCTTCCTTAAATCTTCAAGCCAGCAGCATCAACTAAATCATGCTCCAAGAATTCCTCTCCCTCCCTGCAGATCCTACCGGCTGTATCCTCGTCTTCCCTTCTCCCCCCCCCTTTCATTCCTTCATATAAATTCTTGTGTCTAGCTGTAAACAAAATAAAAGTCTTCCAGTTCCCACCTGTGCACTTCTCCCACCCTACACCCTTTTTGTCCTCTGTCTCCACGTTGCTGACTTCCCCTCCATACCCTTCTACATGGGATGTACTTCGCCAGCAACCCATGAAGCAGCCTGAAGGAATTCACCTTTCCAGGTCATGTAACCCTCATCCCATCTGCCAACGTTTCTTCAACTGCACCCCAAAATTCCCTAAGCATCCTGGAATCCACTCCTTCTCAAATCAACCCCGGGGGTCATACCTACCTCTGTCCAGCAACTCGACTCCTTCCTCACCCCCTCCACTACGTACAAAACAAGCAGTGGGCCGAATCTGTACCCCACCTACCATCAACATCAACCCCCATATCCTTTCCCACCCTCCCCATCGCATAAAATAAAGTCTGTGGTTGACCTAAGCTCTTGTCTCGTGTGATGAAGGCCATTCTCTCTATTCCACAGGCTCACAAATGCAAGTCTTTTTATTTATAATAAATCCCGCACCAAGCTCCCATTATCTTATCCGGACCCCTCCACTCCATTAGATGAGCATTGAAATTGCCAAGGATGATAACCTTAAATTCCTCCCCCCTCAAGTCGGCAGACTGCCTATCGCAAATCTCCTCACTCCAACCCTCTCTCCACACCACCCCAATGTCAATCTTTCTACCTTCCACTGTCCAGTCACCCAGAAATGCTCCCTTCCATGCTCCACTCTGGGTAAACCTCCCCATCCCACCCCTCTCTCAAATGTGTCTCCATCACCATAAGCACATTGAAACCTCCCCACTCTGCCCGTGTCTTTAGCTCAGACCTTTCTTCCCCCACCCTTCTATCCTCTCCCTGCCATCTATCCCCACCTTCTCATTCTCCTCTCTACCTCCACAAAGAGGCCATTCTGCTATGACCAAAAGCTGATTAAGATCGAAGCCTATTAAGTATTAATGTGCTTTTCCTATTATGCTTACTATTTCAATCAAAATAAAAGTAACTATTCTTGTTTCCAAATTTACTAAAAAGGTAAAAAGAAAAAAAAAAGACCGTAACACTAAAATTATGTAGTTATTTGTGGTTGTGTGTTCAGAAAACTTATCACTCCCTATTATTCGATTCTATGATACTGCTGTTGGCATATACGTCCAAAAAATGTCCCATTGCACACCAGTCACAGTACCAAAAGCAAGTCCCAAATTGAAAATAATACTTTAAAAATCAATTCTGAACACGATTTGGGTGCAGAATGATAAAACACTTTAAATACCTAGGAAGTGCCTTCTTTTTCGCTTTGAAGTATAACCACTAAAATACCAAATCCGTCAACCTAAAATTACCATGTTCAGTTTTCATTCATTTTCGTTCTATTGCGGTTGGAAGTACTGTTGTCATGGACATCAGTTATGATCAAGCAGTTCCAATAATTTCGAAGATATTAGTTTGGATTCTGCGCCTCTGAGGAGAAAGATGTCAGAAGACAAAGAAATTGAATTGATTGGCGTTAAAGCCTACTTTTTTCCCGGGCACTATTGTCAGGAGTGAAATAAGGAGTTATTAACTAAAACGTATTAACTAAAACGTATTGCAATCATGCCCAAGTAGGGAGCGAACTTGGACATTTACAACTTGTTGAAAAAAGTAGAAAATATGATGATAGCAAGCTGCTTTGGCTGAAAGAGAGTTTTGTCTGTCTTTAGTTACTGTTATCACTTTGGTAGTTCCCTTTCAAGAATTGAATAACATTCTACAGTAAACTACAAATAACAAGTTTACACTAAATAAATAAAGCACCAATATAAAAAATAAAAATATGCAAACTGTTAGCATTTTAATACTTTACTCCAGGTACAAGTGTTTCTCATACTGGTTTTCTCAGTTATTTCTTTCTCTATTTTCATCAGTCTTTTTCCAGGCAAGGCTCGTTTCAGCGCATTTAACATCTTTGGGAAAACCATAGTACGGACATCGACAAGCATCAAAGCCAATTTAGATGATTGTTATTCGACTGCTGTGGCGCTTACCCGGAAAGCCGGCAGAGTAAGTAAACACACAAAAAAATTGGTTACACTCTGTTCCTTCATATGCAATTTATTTATTTATTTGGCACTAGCAAAGTAAAGCGTAGAGTGATGAGATTTTATCGTGCCTCAGACTTCTGATATCTTCAGCTACACAATTATGAACCCAACCTAAGCACTTGTATTGTGTGGCTGGAGCATTGGCATAACTACAATGAGGCAGAGGAGGCAACTGCTCCGGGTCTACCGACTTTGAGAAATCCCCCCCCCCCCAAATTGCCCCAATTTAATATTTTGTTGTAACCGCAAAATATCGGAAAGTAAGTTATTGCTATAGTTCTGTGAAAGAGTTGTGTCTTGTGTTAAAAAAATTAACTGTTTTATTTTTTTTTTTTGGGGTTGGGGGAGATGGGTACACTGAATTCTCGCCTTTTGTGGCAAAAGCTGCATATATATTTTTTAAAGAATGGCCTCCACTTGGTTTTGCCTTGTGTGGCAAAACTGCATTTCTCTTCTTTTTTTATGGAGGTGGACCCAATGGGCTCCTACTTTGTGTGGCAAAAACCAATTTTTTTATGAGGAGGATGGCCTCCACTCAGCTGTCGCCTTGTATAGCAGAAAAGCATTTTTTTTTATGATGAAGGGGGGGGGGGGCTTCTATTAGGCTTTTGCCTTGTGTGACAAAACTGCATTTCTTTTGTTTAATGAAAGGGGCCCTCCACTCGGCTCTCACTTTGTGGCGATAATTGCATTTTTTTAGCGAATGGGCCCCCCACTGCACCTTTGCCTCCGGCTCCTTCCCCCCCCCCTCCCAAAAAAAATAAATAAATAAAAATAAAATAAATTAACTGATTAAAGAATACTGCCAACACGCTGCAAGCCTCTGCAATTGCCAGCCTGACAATCTGATTGTCGACTTGAATAAACAAAATGCTTTGACTTGCGGTGACTTATGCAAACATTAGATGATGTTCCACAAAATTAGAACATTTTTTCGTACCGTACCCATCCCTGTGCTCTATGTGGGTTTCCATCTTCAAATGACATTATCATTTACTCTTTTAATGCATAAGAGTAATCATCTATTCAGTTATTCAATCAACATCTCTTATTTATGTGGGCCAACATCCCACTTTTCATCTCCCCTCCCTTTCATCACTTTATGCTTATGGCTGTGCTGGTGAGTTGCTGATACAAATTTGATCAGTATCAAACTGATTAGTATGAAAATAGCACTGAAAGTAAAATAGCTGATGTGGCTGGTGAATAAAGCAGTTTGAGTAAGCATCAAGAAGTACATGGAGTTGACATCTGACATATGGAGTACATACGTCTGGCTTTTGTTGGAGGACTCCTTTGGCCGAGAAACGTACTGTGCAATGTTTTTTGAATGTGAATGGTTGAACAGGTGTGAAATGACGCATGGGTCTAGGTGATAGGAGCGAGTTTGGCATACTCCTCAGTCTGCCCATTGCAGCGGAGAGTAATAAGGGTAGTGGAAAAAGAAAGATTAACTCCGAGTCCTGGTGCATAAGAGAAAACAAAGGTATTATAATGACACGTTGAGCATCATGAGTTCATGGATCTTTTAGTATAAGAATGCTGAACCTAAGGGATTACGACAACACTATGTACCATCATTAATAAATATTTAACGTATGAGTATTGTGAATTTAATTTTGGATTTCTGTTCCAGATTGTTCTTGAAGGTTACAAGAACATGGAAACACACAATTTGTCGTCTCTTGGTACAAAAAGTAGCGATATTGATGTAGTGACAGAATTTGACAAGAAAGTTGAAAAGTTTCTATTTACGGGTCTGAAAGAAAGATTTCCTGATCACAAGTTAGTAGCTCAACAATTGTCGCTTGGTATTTGCAGAGCCAAATCATATTTCAGTAAAATTTGTAGTGAGTTTCTTTTTTGTTCCCACTGTCTAGTACAGGGAAGCCTCTAAAGCATTATTTTCGATTTCAGAATATTCCTATTAGCTCTGAATTAACATGAATAGACATAATTTGACTAATTCGATATCCGACAACAAGAGTTGAGAAAGTATGATGTCACGTGCAATGCTTTAATGGCTCTTAAAGTGAAGAACTGGGGGAAAAGTATTCTTGCATTAGGAAAGTCCTTCATAATTAGTATTGTTTAAAATACTCAAAAGTTACTGACAGGGTTGGCACATAAGGAAAGAAAGTCAGTTTCACTCAAAAGGTGATATCAACTCTCTCAACCTTTTCAACTTAAGATATCTGCATGATAATACTGCTACTATAGGATGCAGCCTCTCCAGCGAAGCTAACAGACTTCTTTATGATGATCAGGGGTCATCTTTACATTAGTAAATATCGAGCAGTTAAAATGCTACTTAACAATTTATAAAACTTCCTGATTTTAAATTGCTCCTTTAAGCCTTCTAATAGTCTGTTTCTTTATTATTACGTACCATATAGCAGCCCATGGACAAGAATTCAGAAAATTTTCAGAAAAAACACTTTTTTTTTAAAACTTGCTATGAAGTATAAGAGCAATTAACACTGACATTGTGGGATAAACTATTTATTTATTGATGTCACTGTGTTTAGGCTCACTTTCCAAAAGAAATGCCTTGTTTCTGATTTTCAGATTGATAGGTGAAGAAAGTGCTTCTGCCGGACAACCAGTAGTTCTCACAGATGCCCCTACTTGGGTGATTGATCCTATCGACGGTACCATGAACTTTGTTCACAGGTAAACATTTAAAAATAATGGTATTGCAATATTCCTTTCTGATGTATCCGATATTTTATTTCGTTCACTACACTGAAAGGGTGTGGACAGTAGGGTGTAGAAAATTAAATTTGATCCACATAAACATCCTCTTGAGTAATATACTGTTCAGGATAGAAATATTTCTATACATATTAGGTACCCTTTTTCGGCCATCTGTGTCGGTTTAATGGTGAACAAACAGGTAAGTTATTTTCCACAATTTTTAATATTTGATGCATTCTCAAGTCAATTTACACACGTTTTATTTCTTGCTTGTAGGTTGAAATGGGACTTGTCTACCACGTGGCACCTAATCAATTGTACAGTGCCCGAAGAGGTCAAGGTGCCTACTGCGATAATAAGAAGCTCAAAGTATCACCACAAACGTGTTAGTTGTTATCAAGGAAATTCATTCATGTAGCTTTAAATTCGCTTTGTTTCAAAGACTGATTAGCTCTAATAGGTCGAGCAGTTTTGTGTAGCTCTGACTGCAAGGGGTTAAATTGTTCTGCTCGTTGAGGTTTTGTGTGGGTCATTTGCTATAACCAGAACATCACTGTAGTATGTGTAGGAATGTTCCACATTACTCATAATTTAAACTTTTTAAACCAAGGTTTGGTATTGTACATAAATTGTGTAGTGTATGGCACAACTGAATTTTTTCTTCACCATTGCCTTTACGACATAGTTTTGCCTTTGTTAATAACAAAACTTTGCTGATACAACAATTCCTTGGGATGAAACGTCTACCATTAATGTATAAATGGAAATTCTTTTTTCGGGAAAGCACCATGAACAAACAAATATTAGCATAAAATAATTTTATTTTTTTATTTTATTTATTTATATTTATAAAATAATTGCAACGCCCAAAAGAGCTATAAATGCAATTTCCAAAAAAAACAAAATTTCAAGACAAATACAAAAAAACAAGCATTGTTTCATGATACTATTTCCTCAAATCATCTTGAAACATGGAGATTAGCACGTTGTGGATATCCCAAAATCCAAAGTTTTTCTCTACTTGAATATCCGTCTTATCACTAGTGGTTATTTATTTCTGTAAATCTATCGCAAACCGGTTGTTGGATTTAGTCAATGATTTAACTGTGCACGAGTTGTGTAGCTCGTACCGACTGGCAATAATCTAGCAGCAAGCAAGTCAACAATAGTCACAATCGGCATGCAAAGAAGGAAACCATACAAGGTTTTCATGCTTCAAATGAAAATCATTCTAGTGCAAATCAGGTTAGTGTTTGTGGAGTTTAGATTCTCCCTCTTAATTTCACTTACTTGCACTCTTAATTTAAGGGCAGGGCAGGGACAATCTACTGGTACGTCCTTGCCAGTTGCTTCTATATTTCAATCTTATTCCCAACTTTACTTAACTTTGCTGAAGTTAATCCCTCGGATAATCCTGGGTCCAGGAGCTTAGTGGCTAGCAGCCTCTCGTTGCCACAACTGGAAATTAAGACGCCTTTATTCTGCTGGAGGATTGTATTTATACCCAGAAAAGGGGCTGGTTCAGACTGAATTTAACTGGTTTGGATAGGACAAGTCTGGGCATGTTTTGGTCAGTTGGCTCTATACTAACAGGTGGATTCTGAACCAACCTGAGCCACTGAGTTGTAATGCGGATTTGGATGACTCTGGACTTGGCTTCTGGCCAAAGTGCACTAGGTTGACTTAGGTCAAAAGGATTGCAGTTATTGTAGTTTATTCGTGATTCGAGTTAATTAATTAGGCTAATGACCAAAAAGGACGTTGCTCTTGACTAGTGTTAAGTTTTACTTACTTAATAAAAGATAAAGATCGGTGGTTTATCATACTGATATTGTACCAATATCACTGCCGACCTTTCTATGGATTGAGGCTAAATCTGCTAAATTAAACCATTAATGTTTTCTTCCAGTATATCTGCAATACAAATATGAATCACAAAAACTTTTTTTGTGTTCAAATGTTCTCTTGGAAAATGTGCTAATATATAAAAAGTATTGATGTTATTCCATTTACAGCGCTGTCAAAGGCTTTGGTGTTTGCTGACCTTGGAAGTCACCGTGATCCAGCAGCACTTGATCTAGTATTCCAAAACATGCGCAATGTGCAACTAAAATGTCATGGGTATGTACCTGTACTCCCAATCAGTATGTTTAACAAACAATATTTCTCTCCCTACCTTGTTTCATAAGCAACAGGCTTCGATTTAATATTACCAAGAGTTAATGGTTAAGTGAATTTAGATGTAACAGAAGAACCAGTTTAGAACATTCCAGCATCTTGAATTCCATTCTCTTCCAAATCATTAACACTTAATTTCAAGCATTAAGTCTTGTTCTGTACCGTACTGGGTAAATTCTTTGTTTTCAATCAGTGCTTTATTGGAATATTATTTTAATATTGCAGGAGTCTATACAGTTGCTTAACCATTTTTTTTTTGCTTTATTTTTATTAGTATTCGCATGATGGGTTCTGCTGCCCTTATCATGTGTATGGTAGCTAAAGGAGTGGCCGAGTGCTATTACGAATCTGGAATCCATGTGTGGGACATGGCCGCACCGTCAATCATAGTGACTGAAGCTGGTGGAGTGCTGCTAGATACGTCAGGTATAAACTCCCATAAGAAACCATTTCAGGATGGCAAGTATAGCTGTATATCTGGTTAATTGTAGGGTATTATGAATGAAACCAAAAGCTAAATAAAATCACACAAAAAGCAAATATATCTAACTAGTCCTCATTATGGCAACTTCCTATTGCAGCACATAAATGCGAGGTGCTATACATTGGAAAATCTAACGTACAATTCCCGTATTCGTTAATGAATACTTACGTAGAACCCAACCCTTTTTGAAAACTTTTGGTGTTTGGCTTATCCCAGATCTTAAATTCTCTCACCACATTCAGCAAATTGTTAATTCAGCAAATAAGCGCTCAGCAATGACGTTGTTTCATTTCTGGGGATGTACATATCCTCATATGGGCATTTAAGGTATATATTAGACCATTGTTGGAGTATGCAAGCCCAATATGGTCCCCTCACCTTGTAAAAGATATTAACCGTATTGAAAGTGTTCAGCGCCGATTTACAAAATCACTTAAAGGTCTCGGCTAACCTACGTATAGGGAGCGTCTTGTGGCCACCGGACTTGAATCGCTTGAGTTGAGGCGCCTTCGCACAGACCTTACATTTATAACCACCTCAATTCTTTGTTGATATTGATGCTTCAAAATTTTTCGAACTTCGCAGTACGAGCATCACAGGGGGACCTAGGCTTAAACTGATCGTCACAAAAACACGCCTCGACTCATGCACATTTTTTTTTCTAACTGCATTGTTAAAGTTTGGAATGGTCTCCTGAATGATGTTATCGATGTGAACTCTGTGGCTTTGTTCAAATGCGGGCTCCGCAGCCTTGACCTTACAAAATATTTGACCAGATTTTAAATCTTATTCTTTTAATGCTGTAGGCTGGGTGTCAGTGGCGAAACCTTTCATTTGGCCTGTTTTGCATTCTACTGCAAACAAATGTACTAAATAAAAAAAAAAATGAACCAGTTTAAGTGGCACTGTACTTCTACACAAATACACAAGATTTCAGGCATAGAACTGCCACCTCAATCGGGTATTACAAAGATTCATGTGTGAATAAGGCACCGAATTAGGATTTGTTGTACAATTTAGTCCGGTATTTAGTGTTGATGCACATGATTGTATTCCCTATCCCCATCCTTTTAACCAGGGTGAAAGAATATATAGGTAGTGCCACTCTTTCTCTGGCAACAGTAAACATTTCGACGAAACTAGTACCTTCTTTCAGCAATTTACCGTCAGAGGGTGCCGTCGTCAAGTCGCAGGAAGCGCAAAGCATCATGGGGATAAAAACTATATAGCGTCACTTAAAACAAATTGATCACTGTAAGAATACAAAATTAATCGCTTAAAATATATCATAATTCAGATTAGGACATTAAAATAATTTTAGGATAGATCAGAACTGGCTGATCAAGTTTTATTGTTTAAATCCAACATTCAATTATAAAACGGGTTGTCATTACGAGTGGAGCCGTTCAGGCTGAAGCTTCTTCCATGGTTTACGTTTATTGTAACGACTAACAAACTATATACAGTTTGAATCGAACACAGAATAATTTCTTCAACTTCGGATGTTGCCCACGCATGAGCATTTCGTCAATTTCCTGAGGTACTATCGCTATTTCCATGGTTACCATGGCAACGATGCCGCCATTTTTTATTTCAAGTTTGGCCTGCCTTCTGGTGTGGTTGGTGAAAGCAGGTATTATCTTATAAAACGTTTTCAGATAAGCATCACTACCTACTAATCTACTCTGCCTTTAACACTGGTACACATTTTGGCAAGCTCTTCTTTTCCAAGTTGCCTGTGTACACTGTTAACTCAATGTTGTCCCCTGTAAGGTGCCTGGGGTGCTGCCGGTGTGAATAAATATGAAAATCTGCCAATGGTAAAAAAAATTATTAAAACGTGAAAAATACAAGCACTGGTGTGGAAAAAAAAGGCAAACCACACAAGCTCAAGTAAAACCGACCATTATCAGCCCACTTCCGGGCCTAGAAGTAGTAGTCTGGTCGAGTTCACATGAAGGATTCTCGATATTGAAACCAACAGCAATGAGGCTGAAAAAGACTTTCGTTTTTTGCACAGAAGTGACCAAAATGACTGACTACAAAGCCTGAAATAGCCAAAATAATAATAATAATAATAATCACATTGTCAAGAATTTACAAAGATTGCTAGTAAAGAAAATTTTTTATTGACAAATTGTGAAACAGCAGTGTGATATATCGTACATAAAAAAAAGAAGAAATAACTGAAGAAAAATATGAAATAAAGTAGGTACTAGTACCCCTGGCAGCAATAATCCAGGAAACCGTGGTAAGTCCTAATTCTTAGGCAAGCTCTTTTGTACGGGTTAAAGTTTCTTCTCCGAGTCTCTTAAAAGCTACATCTTGTTGTGTTTATGCTCTGTGGCTATACAGCCCCATCTGCTGGTTTAATCTTTGTGGCCTATCAGCCATCTACCAGGTTTATTATCTGGGGCTTTTCAGTTACATCTGTGGTGTTAGCATGTCTTTTCTTTGCAGCTCTGCAGCAGCATGATTTTAAACTGTGTTGTTTCTCTCATCCCAATTTAGCTGTTCATTGTAATGTTTGTCTAAATTGAGGCTAGATTCGTTAAGTGTGGGTGCAAGTACCAGTGTGTTGATGTACCCTTTCTCCCATTTTTTCTTTCCCTAACATTACAATGGTGCGTCTGTCTTATTGCAATGAGAGTTTGTACACTGATCAATACTTACATTCTCAACGCAAACCACACTGCAATGCTAAATAATAATAAATGTAGGTTATTTTTCACATACCTGTTGATTTTCCTCGTTTCGGGAAAAGTGTAGTTCTTGCGTAGGCGGAAGAGCATGTGTCAACGCTATCAATGATGTTAAATAATTAACAGTTGTTTCTTTTATTAGGTGGTGAAGTTGACTTACTGTCACGTCGAATAATATGCGCCAATTGTAAAAGCATTGCTAAAGAAGTTTCTGGATTAGTTAAACCACTGTCTTTCAAACGTGACGGATAAAAATTTTGGGAGCAGTAACTTCAATGATGGCCACATGTACTACTTTGTGTGCAGAGTATCAATTATTAATTGTGTACTTGTTCTGCTTCAAGTTGGAACATAAAATGAGATTTTTTTTCACGTGGAAAATGACATGCACATTAAATTTTTTGGGCCATTTTGTGCGCTATAATTAAAAGTGTGTACATTTACTATACCATATGCTTCAGTGAACAACAAAACAATCTTCACACCGCGATGTAACAACAGACACAGAGGACGGGCAAATAAGGAGCTGGTAGATCGCAATTCATTCACTGTCGTACTTAAAGTAATCAATCTAATGGTGCAGAAATTATATTAGCTTTAGATGTCTGCGTAGCAAAGACCTTCTAATAGTAGTATATTAGAGTAATTATCTTAGTTTCATGGATAGATAGGGTTGTCCCAGATTTAACCAAATGATATCTCAGTAATTTCACCATGGCAACAACACTTTTGGTTTAGTTAACGCTTGGTTTTAACTTTATTGGTAACATGAGAAGACAGAAGCACAAGAATGAAATTGAACAGCTTGCAGTATGCATATTGTCATGCCCACTCATCCTCGGATGTGTGGACATGGCTAATTGGACGAATCGTGAGCCAATGAATGATTAAATGTAGCGGTTTAATACGATCACATGCACATACATTCTGATCCTGCTCAAGCACGAGCCAAGAAGAGCACACGACTTATAGTTAACAAAAGGAGATGGCCTTAGGGGTTTTACAGACATACGCACTCTGGCTGCGGGCAATGCAGGATAGACCAAGTGAGTGTCATGGCAACTGCCTTAGGGAAGGCATCCATGACATTAAACTTCCCCCCTGAAATGCTCTCGCCAGGCAGTGTACAATCAGAGGTGTCCAGTATCAGCAATTGCACGCAGTAGCTAAAAAGTGATAGTACAAATGTGCAAATAAAAAGTGCGAACAATTTCGAGTCCTGAAGCTCAAAAGAGCTCAACCATACACACTATGCGGGAGTGCGATTTAGTCCCATCAATCACCGACATCGCGTACTCGCTCTCCAAACTCGACTTAGTCCACTTACTCTGCTGCACAGATTAGATTTGCACGCTTGCGTGATCATCCACTGACGACCATATGTTGTCCAAGACAGTGCGGCGAACGCACCGATCCTAGCAACAACTGCTTCACTACCAAGCCACCACAGTCCCCGCACACCTTGAAACCACACACCCTGCAAAGTGTCTCCCCATCACTCGGAAGCGGCACCAATTCCAAGTTTCTCCTAAATGATCACTCTAGGACCACTTTACCGAGGGAAGGAATTAGCTCTGCATGCAATGCATCGGATCGCAACACACTGCGCCGTCCCTGCAAAATCTACACCTGCAACTTAAAAGTTCAGTGTGCCCAACCACTCGTAGTCTTACACCTCACAAAAGGGTAGTGGCATCTCTCTGAGCAACTACACATGATCATCCTTCCAAGAAGCTGATGGATTGACTCGTCTGCTGGGACAGTTTCCGATCGAGCTGGTCATCGTTGTGGCCATCTACCAGATTGCAGCTATCTCCCAAGCCACTCCCATGATCCTTTCCAATGTCAGTGTCCCTTTGTGTTTAGCTGTCAACCAAGTGCTGAGGATCCTCGCTTAACATCATTTGTTCCCCATGAACCCATCTGCCATAGCTGCCTGGTCCTCCGACCCAGCAGATGCTTCTGCGTCGTCTTCAGCCATTCCCATGCTCGTTCGTCACTTTTCATGGGGCTGCATCTGTCCAGGTAAGAGGATGGAAGTAGGATTCCCTTTCAGCTACGTTCACAGTCTGAACGTCTGAAACATTTGTTGCCATCACCTGGTAAGTTACTAGTGACTTCTTGCGAATGACTCGGTAGAGGGCTTTATATTTCACAGCAAGCTTCTCTGTAAATCCTGTTTGTGCGTTCGAATGAGCTTGGTTGTTAACCTTTACTAGTTGACGTAGTTGAAAGGTCACTGGCCAGTGGTTCTTGTCATACGCTCGCTTGCATTCATGGCCACTTCCGCCAGACGTGCACGGACCAGGTCACGAGTTTTCTCCAAGGCTTCATGGTTCTGTTCAGCATATTCCTGCACAGTGAGATTCATTTGATTTGCTAGACAGCTTAAGATTTGGAAAGGATTCCTCGGATCCCTTCCATGCCAAAGGTAGTATGGAGTTTCACCAGTGCTTGCATGTAGGGTTGTTCTCATCGCGTACTGTAGTGCAGGAAATAGTGTACCTTAACTATAGGGGTTTTCATGGGTGAAGGCTCAGAGACAAGCATTCATGGTCCGGTTGACACATTCTGTTAGGTTTGCTTGTGGGTGGTAGGCCATGGTACTGTTGTGATGGACTCCTGACACATGCAGCATCACCTCAAACATCTTGCCAACAAAAAGGTGTGCCATAGGCTGATGTCACATAGTCTGGAGAACCATCTTCAACCACCACAGCCTGCAAGAACTTGGTAGTAGCTGTTTTTGCAGTGGTGAATCTGGTGGGTGCCAGCCAAACAAACACGGTTTAAGAGTCCACCAAACACAGGTTGTACTTACTCCTGGCGCAAGTCTCGGGAAGTGCACCAATGTACTCTATCCCTATTATATGCATAGGAAAGCTTGGTTGCAGACCTCTTGCTTTTTTAGGTTCAGCCACTTTCACAATTTAAAAAATGGCGCACGATTGCACTTACTTCATAGTGTCAGAGAACAGTCTCGGCCAATAGGCAATATGTCATAGCCATGCAAGGGTCATGCAAATCCTTAGGTGAGTAGCTTGGCGATGATTATGGGAACCGTTAAGCAGGTATATCGAAGAAACTTCAGCACGTAATGATGATAGTTCCCCTCGATCCTTCCTCTGTCCTGGACATTTGGATCTTTTTAGTAGAGTAGCCCGACATTAAAGGTGTACTTCTTCAGCACTCTCATCCTGAAGTTTGCTTTCTCCTTCCCAGCTGCCTTGCTTGGTCTGATGAGAGCCTGAACAATTCGAGCAGTTTCCGGATCTTACTTCTGCTTAAGTAGTTGACGTTTTTCTCGAATGCTGGGTTGTTATGAAGGTAGAGCATGGAGAATTTCTTGTGGTGGCCTTAAATGGTATTCCTGTGAACGTCTGCAGAAAATGCATATCTAAAGGAGAATTTCAGGGTAATGCATCAGCAGCGACATTCTGCTTGCCGGACCAGTGTTCCACCGTGAAGTCAAACATTTGCAGCCTGATAGCCTAGCATGCAGTGTGTCACGATGTCTTGTTGTTAGAGAGCATCCACTTCAATGCCTCATTGTCTGTAATAAGCATGAAGTGCACTCGTTCCATGTAATACCTCCATTTCTCGATTGCCTCCACTGCAGTCAATCCTTCTTTCTCAAAGGTTGTGCAGGCCTTGTCATTGTCTTTAAGGATTCTGCTAAAGAACTCGACTGCCCTCTTGCATTTGTGCTACTGCGAGCGCATTGCTCCGAGGCCTTGGTCTGAATCATCTGTCTTTATGACAAACTCCTTCTCAAAATCGTGTAGCCCCAGTGCTTTGGAGTTCACCAAATTCTCTTTCAAAGCGTTGCAAGCCTCCTCTGGACCTCCGTCTAGTGAAGCTGTTCAGCTCTCTTGAGTAGCTGGCAGAGCGGGCCCGCAGTCTTCCTTAATTTGGGGCCAGGATAGTTCTGTAGTGAAGCAATGTCCCCTGGTGAGCTCCAGACCTCTCGCTGATACCCAGAGCCCGAGGACTGACACTTCCAACATGCAGAAATGACACTTGCTTCTTTTCAAAGTGCAGCAGTGAAGTGTTTACAGCAGTGAAGATCTTCTCCAGTGCAAGCACGTGTTCCAAGAATGTACGGATAGCCATAATTATGTCATATGGTTCCGATGAGCTTGCTGATCATGTGATTTCCATAGTCCGCAGGGAGGCTACGCTAGATGTTTTAAGCCAGCATGGCATCACTTTCCACCTAAATATCCCGCGATGACAAACGAATGTCATGCAGTCCTGTGATGCTCCATCCAGCGGGATTTGGTGGAGGCCATGCTCTTTATCCAGAACAGAAACAAACTTGGCTCAGGCTAATAAGTTGAAAACTTTATCTGATCTGGTCATTGGGTAGCCATTTAACTGGATATGCAAGTTAAGTTTGTAAAAGTCTTAAGACCGACGATAGCCTGCACCGTTTTTCTTCTGGTTAAGAAAGAATAGAAAGCCCCACTCATTGATGGTAGATTCAATTCTATCAATTGCGAGTAGCTCATTGACCAATGACCATCTTGTCTATTTTTCTCCTAATTTATGGATTCGCATGATATATATGTTGAGCTTGAGGCTTGGGTGTGTCGTGACACTTGATTTCATGCTTATACGGTCAGGTTTACCTGGAAAAATGTTATGCTTTTCAAAGAAAGCTTCAGGAACTCAAATTGTCCTTCTGTCATTCCATTAAATTCTTCAGTCCCTCCGACTGTTTCGATCCTCCACATGGGGTTAGCCTGTGGGGTGTTCACATCTGCTCCTCATTGAAAAAGGGGAAACACAAAGACTTCATGGCCAGGGAAGTATGTCCTGTCGTTAACCCAATCTATGCGAAGTTTAGTCACTTACAGGAAGGACATACCCAGAAAACACCTGCATGCAAGTTTGTCATAGATCTTGAAGGGTAGCACCAGGTGTTTGCCATGCATGATGAAAGGCAAGTCAATAACTTTCACTGGTGTGACTGAAGTCCCATAGCCTAGTTGTGAGCGGTGCATCCGGCCATAATTTCATCAAAAAGCTGTGTAACACGGCACAATCCGAAGAGCCAGAATAAAAGTCGATATACAAGGTCGATATCTGGATTGTGGTGGGAAGGGTGTGAGCTGATCTCTCTGAGGTGTTAAGTCTGAGCGCAGGTCTCTCCTTCTTCGGATTCGGACAGTCTTTAGCAAAATGATCCAGCTCGTGACCTTATTTGCCCATGTTTCCTCTGACTTGGGAAACCGCAGGGCGGTGTCTCGATCTTGACAGTCCATGGAAGTTCAGACCACGACAGGGATTCGTGTATTCCTGGTGGATTTTGCAACTTGGGAGGTGGTCTTGTTTGTTCTGCGGGGAAGTGCTTGCTAAGGGGCATGTCAGCGATAGCCTTGAAAAGGGCATCAAATGTCCTAACATCACAGTATGTCAGATAGTTTCTGCACTGATCGTTCATTTGATCGATCAACATCTCCACTTCATCCTGTTAATCCCCACACTTCGTCATCTTCTCAAAGTGAGCAAATATCTTGTTAGCATCGGTGACTCATGCCGATCTTGCAGCTAGGCACTTGTTAGCACTAGTAGATCTTGGTCAGGTTTGGGACGCTTATAGAAAGCTTTCAACACTCTATTATATCTTGCCATGTCATCAATGGTGTGCATTTTGCTCGCCATCAAATTCGGTACTTCCCTTTCAGGTTAGCGGTCAAGAAGTTTTGCAACAAAGACCTGTCATTCTTCATTTAGTGGCTCTCAAAATTCTAACAATGCTTTGGATGGCCCCCAGGAACTCGTTGCTTGGTGTTTTAAAGCTGTCTCTTTCTATACAGTATAGTCTTTTCATACGTAATATTCCTAGTGCTACGGAAGTTATCGATAATTTTTTTAAACCCGAGTGTTTTGGCCCCTGTAAAGTCATGCGTGCTGTTTAGGCAGCAGACACAAATTTTGCAAGTGTGAAGCATTAAGGAATTTATCTGCCAATTAATAGTATGAGTGAGGTGAGAGTGAGTTTAATGGGTCAAAATATAAGTGTTGAAAAAGTTTTCTTACCGGAAAGACCCTTTCTTGCATGCAGTCTTCCCATGTAGTTGGAGTTCAATGAGATGAGTTGCCTGGTTCTGGAATGCTTTATTGATGTCAAGAGGGAATACGCTGCATCAAGCGGTGTTGGCCCACTGACCTTCTCGTCTCGTGTCTCTTCTCACTCTGCCTCTCCAAGTGTGTGTGTGTGTACCCACTCTTGGAGCGCTGTGGTATGGAGGAGGTTGGAGACACTGTCAGGCACAGGAGTATTGTAGGCACACATTCTGATTCCAGTCCCCGATTCATGAGAGAGACGGAATGGTCTGGCAACAGAGTACATATAAAAGGGAGATTACAAGTGGGTTTACAATCTCATGAAACCGAATTATGAAAATGATTAAAGTTATTTTGACTGTCTTCACATCACTTTTCGATAAAATTATAATTGGTTCACCTATTTAAAAGCTGTTAATTTTTTCGATTCTGATAAGGTGAATTCAGAATTCATTTTTAGAAAATTCTCTGGAAATTCGTTGTACGAAACGGTTCTCCCAAGATGACATCGCGTTGCCACGAGGTGACCGCTCGCCTCGAGTGTTACCATAACTTTCGCTAATGACGCTCCCATCGCTTCGAACAAACAAAGCACTTGTAACATCGGTTGGCAAGGTGGAAAACTTATGATGCTACACACGTTCCACTTGAGTTATCAGCCTTTACTATGAACGAAACTACGCCTTGAAAATTTCACACCAGTACCCCTGATTATTGTTGTTGGCCACCAAATAAATGTCTACATAAACTGTTCCCATGAGTGTGGTTAATTATTCAAGCATTAACACTGTAATGTATGTGGTAAAGCCTTGGATTAATACCTACACTTTCGTTACGGGATAACTCACTTGCTAGACTTACCGCTCAAGCAACGCGTGAAAAACTACGGGACAGAGATTCTAGTTTGTCAATTTTGCCACGAGAGCCCAAACTGCGGAAAAGACGGTTGAGCCACGTGACCAGCGCCTGCCTCAGAGCGTAGTTAAATAAAGCGCAATTGAACCTGCGGCCCTATCATTATCAACATGGTAAGTTCAGCGTACAAACATAATCATTCTGGCGTTCACCCACTTCAAAACTATATAAGGATACAATTTCTTGCTGGGAAATTTATGAAATGTAATACCATGCATGTGTGGTTTGGCGCAATGTTGGGAATCAATTGAGCAGCCGCCGTGAGCGCACAACACCACCATCTTGGATTTAGCCGGAAGTAGCGGTGATGAAGCATAGTTCATAGTCGCTTCCTACAGATGGCGCAGCACGTTTTGATCGCGCGAGCTATAGACGGAAAGTTGGCACAGATTTCGGAGATAGTGAATAGGGCTTGGTAAAGCCATGTTAATTATGCACCATGCCCCTGGTGGCTACGAACTGGACTGATACGCTACTGTATAACTTAGCGATGTGACGTTGTTCACTTATTGACACTTGGTGCTCTTCAATTGTAGACGAATGTAAAAAACCGAGACGTTAATTTTCATTAATTTTTTGTAATGAAAAAGCAGTAAATTGAATCGTTCCCTGCTACACCAAACTAGCTACTAGTCCGTGTGGTGGATGGACGTAGCTAGAGCGGGAGGAAGATATCTGCCATTTTACTTTTAAAACTTGTTATCTACTGAATAAAAGTATTTTCAAAGAATACTTGTCTTCTGTGTCTTGACTTCTATGCTGTAGATGTACTAGACGTAGTTCCAAGGTTGACATTGGTGGATGGAGGTTATCTTTGGTTTAGTCAGTTGCATCTTAGACATTATTCAGTAACTTTTCTTCACGACAAGTATCTTCATTTGTGGCTCCAATAGGTGGGTGGAGAGGGTTAAGCTTGTGCGAGAGAAAAATGAAATCGCTTCCCATCATCTCCGCTGAGTGTTTGCAGCGGAGATGATGGGACGCGATTTCATTTTTCTTGTCTGTATTCCGGACGTTATGCTTGTATTCCTGAGAACACCAAGGCTGCAGTCTACGCTGTCTCCTGCACAGAATGCAACATCTACATAAGAGACAAGAAAAGACGTATTAGCAACAGGGTTCAAGAACACGTGCATACGTCCGGAATAAAGATAGGAAAAGTGGAATTGCGGCCAATCATCTCCACTGCATACATAAAATCGCATGGGAAAACACCAAAGTCCTTCTCAAATCAACCACACAATTTGAGCTGAAGCAGCAACCCCTAGTAGAAAGGAGAAAGCCTTCCTCCAGCAACCAACAAGTGAGGAAAACGAGAGGGAGCCACTGTCATCATGACCGACAGTTGACCCCAGCAGTGTGCCATTCAAAAACTTTTGTGATTTTTTATTTTTTGTCTGATTTGATCCTGGTGTGGTGATTTTATTTTGTATTTTTGGCTGATTTGATCATTCTGGTGTGATAGCGAAATTTGGGCTGTCAAGTAGTTGTTTAAGCTCTGGAAGCATACGCTGCAACATTGAAAAAAAAAAAAAGTGGTTGGTCAGTCTGTATTTCTAAAACCAAAAGCGTGTGAAGTGCTAACCAAACGGGATCCGACGTTTAATCTCATTGCAAAGTAAGTTATGCGTCTATGAGAGATTTTATTATTCATTCATGATTGTTACGACTCGCGGTAGCAATGATTTATTATCTGTTTTGGCTGTCATGAGTGAATCAGTGAATGAATGAAAAGAAAATGTTTACGCCACTGGTTGTTTACCGCACGGCCTTGCTACCGCCCTCTTTGGGTTTACGCTGTCTCGATCAAATTTGGCGAATCACGCGCTAACGTGCTAATTATTATGACTTCACATAAAAACTTGAATACTTTTGATCGTGGTTAACAAAGGCAAATTGGTGTTAATATTTGTATTGTTTTACTGTACAAATTTAACGATTCATGCGATTACATCTATTTACTGTATATGTTTTCTTTTTTTTTCTCCTTTATGTTTCATCGTGGTGTTTTTCCTATCGTCTGCTGGTCCCGGCGGTATTTTTCCAGCAAAATTTATCTACCGCACTTTTCAAGGTTTGAAAAAACAAGATTTCGCAACATGACGAGCAACAACGTAGATTTAGACGACTTTTACTCAACTGCTTTGGACCTTACTCGAAAAGCTGGAGCGGTAAGATAGCAAAAACGTAAAACGTGTGTAGGGATGGCCATGGCTCAGTCATAATGGGCGACTGAGTGGGTGGCAGTTTTTAAAAAAATATTTTTTTGCTGAAATTGACATACTGTATTTTTCACGCTGATTATAAATATGCTGACCATTTTTAATTGTATTGGTTAGTTACTGTGATAACTAATTAAGTTATCCAATTAGTTATCAAATATTCACTGCAATCAAAATATTCTTTAAAAGTTGAACATTGGCGAAGTTAAAGATGCAATCCAAAATGGAAGGAATTTGTGATTAGTTGTGGTTCCTAATGTTATATAGTTAGCCGCAGCGAGCGTGGTAGCACGAGAGAGGCACGTAATTTGGACAAAAATTCTTCTTCGAAAAATTATTTGATGTCTGCCGTTTTACCGAATAATTTTCGTCCAAAATACGTACCTCACTTGCGCTGCCTGATCATGTTTATATTTGATAACTAATTGGAAAGTCATCACGGTAACTAATGAAGATACTGAATTTAAAATGGTAATCAGCGTATTCAGCATATTTATAATCAGCATGAAAAATACCATAAACTATGTCAATTTCAGCAAAAAAACCAAATTTCTTGAAAAAATGACCCCTCCACTGTGTAAGTGCAGAGGGAGGTTGTTGGTTCCAATCCGGTTGCCAGTGAAGGCTTACCATATTCTTATGATTTTTTTGTGTATCGTTAGCTGTTAAGCTTTATTTCATTTAAATGGTTAAAATGGGTATGTCTAGGCCCGGAGGCAGAAAGGGGTGCGACGTGCGACTATGTCGCAGATAATCTGGCACAGTCGCAGACAAAATGTGCCATTTTGACCAAATTTCTGCCGTTTCGTCAATTTTTGATCGATTTGGACATTCCAATATACCATTTTAATCATCTAAAAACGTCGTTATGGAACATTATACTGTGAAACGCCATTTTAATCGTCACGACGAGACCTTTCCATTGATGGAAGAGCCAGACCAATAGGATAAAGCACTGAAAAATTATTCAGTAAAAACCAATCAATTTGTGGGTAACCATACGAAAAAACAGATTAGCTGCAGATAATTTTCCCCAGACAATTGTTGTCGCAGACAGTGGCAGAAAAATCTGCTTTGGGGTGTCTAGGTTGCCCCACCCCGAGGTGTAGTATGGTAATGATAGAGCTTCCACAAACTTGCTTACGGAAGAACAAGTTATTTGCCTCCTCCCATTAAGACCTAAGGCGGAATAAGCAAATTCCCAGGGCGGCAACCAAAAAATATGAAAAAGAAGCTATTTGCATGCACACTTTTATGTGTGATAACACAGTTTGGTTTCGGTTTCAAAAGGGCAATGTTTCTATTAGTTTCAGCATGCCACTCATGTGAGAGTGGGACTATGCCTAATATGTGGTACTCTGTGTACAGACCGCTAGCTATACAGTAAGAAATGAATTGGAATTGAGTTCTTGAACTTGAAAACTCTCGCCCATTCCCTGAGTAGTTACAACTTTTTTACGGGATAGGCTAATCTTCAAAACTATTTATGATTGCATTCTAATTTTAAAGGTTTATTAGCAGGTTGCACACGTGTAACAATATCGAATTGGCTGGCACAGAAATTCACATTAGGGTTACCCAGTGTGGTGAAAGTTGTCTGGGACTATGAATTCGTAATTACACAAAACTAACCAAATCTTCTGCGTAAGTCGTGTTGGGCTCAGTTCAGGTTCTTTGCTTACGTTGTAGTAGCTGTAAGCCTAAAAGTAAAGGTAAGACAAAATATTTTACAACAAAAAGATGTGGTTAGAAAATATCATTGTGTCAATGTGCATTGAACAAAGTCATCCGTGAGCTGTTTTGGAATTACCCACTCATTAACCAGAATTGCCCGTTCATCCATTAGTGAAATAATAATAGCCATTCAGGACGACTGAAAATTAATTGTGTAAACCCTGTTCTAGAGCATGTGCTGTACTTTTTTCCATGTAAACTCCTATATCTTGACCCTTTTAATGCCTGAACCCCTATTTTTTTTAAAGTCTTATGTTTTACTTGGGTTAGTCCTTGGATTTGAACTGGTGTTCTCTTGGTTTGGAGACAATGCTAACTGACAAGCTTGCTACATAGATACATAGTCGTAACATAACAAAGGTAGCAGATGCCCGTTGCCAATGTACACCAAGGTCCTAGAGTAACGTGTGAAATTCTGTTAACTCAGTGCCTACGATGGATATTATAATGTGATTTAATCTTGCGTCCTCTTGGTTGGGAGACATAGGCCCTGAACACTCTGCTATGCTTTGCTCACATCCCTTGGTTCTGGGGAACCTTCATGAAGTTCTCTTTTCATTTTCGACCTTTTGTTTTTGTGTCTTCATGTGTACGTCCGTCGGATGTCTTAGGCACTGTACGGGTTAAATGAAGAAAATATTTTTCTATATGCTGACGAAAATGTGCATTACCTGCAATTTATAGCATTCTTCTTGTAATGCAATCTCCCTTAGAGAAGAGGAACTCAGCCTATAGGCCTATACCTGCCAGCTTGGTAGCTTCAGTGCGCATGCGTGATGCGCGCCTCCTATAAAAGCGCCGTCGTAGGACCTGGCTTCATCTTCTCTAGCTTCCACGATACGTGGTTGCCCTCCCGAGACTCTCCATCCTTCGGCGATTTGCGCCGTGGACTTCTAGACTCTTCCTGACCTTCATTCTGACCATCGTCGCATTACGGCTTACTCCTTGTTTGCAACCTCTACCGCTTCGCCTTGTTGACCGCTTCAAATGGACATTATGACCTCTTCTCCTGTCGTCGATCCTGCTGACAGCACATCTCCTTCATTGGATCCTTCACCGGCGCTTCACTGACCAAGGAACGACCGCAGTTCTTCCCCGACGCCTTCGGCTCCTTCGAACTTGCCCTTCGCACCAGACACCACATCGGTGCCTTCGCTTGATTGCAGTCTCTTCTGGCTCACTTGAGTGAATCTCTACACCGTCGTCTTCTGCCCAACCTGGACCTTCGTCTGCTGTCCCAGGTCGCCTTCGCAACAGGACTCCCAGGATTTCATAAGCAGAGTCTCCTTGTCGTCATGGCCGACCACTGTTTGGTCTAGCACCCCGTGCCCGGCCGTTGTTGTGAAGGCCTACAACTTATTTTAATGGCAAGCCCTTATCAGAAGATTTAGGACAGCGTTTTCCGGTCTTTTCAAGCTTCCCGTCGCCAAGCTCATGTTTGTCCCTTTGCTTTTCGTCACAATACCTTTCACTAGGTACGATCCTGCTCCTCTTAATGGTTTGCTCCCGTCCAGTCCAGCTGCCGTTCTTTCCTCATCATCGTTTGCCCGCAGCCATTCGGCTGCCTTCACCTTTCCAGTTTTTCCAGCCATTCGTCAGTCTCCGAAGGATTCCTTTTCTGAACCAAGCCTTCAGTTGCCTGACGTCGGCGAAACTTCACGCACGTCTTCAGCCTCTCCCTGCCTCCTCTCTTTGGAGATTGCTCCTTTGCCTGCAGCACCACCATCACCTCGATCCCCGTCGTCCAACTGGTTCTGCATCATCCAAGGCCCGAACAGTTTCAAAAACTTCCACTGCGTTCTCCCAGTTTCCGGGAATTTCCTTTATCCCAGATACATCGTTCCAGCTTCGACCTGCTTCACCTTCGCCTTCACGAACTTGCTTAGGCAAGCCTTCGACATCAGTTCCCTCTACGACAGCTTCAGCTTCCTTCGCATCTTGTTGATGCCCTCCTTCGCCTCATGCTATCCTTGGGGGTTCGGCTTAACGTTCACCTTTGTGTGGGGTTTGTGACCCTATTCCTTCTTTGCACGTAAAGCCTCAGAGAAAAAAAAAAAAAAAAACAACACAAACATCAACAAGCGATGACAACATTGTGCCAACGATGGTCATTGCTTAGCATGCAGGGGACCTCCGTGAGTCTGGAGGTCATTCCCGTTACGGCAACGGACTGTTGCCTCTTCATGTGTCGCAACCATCTCTGCTCCAGCTCTACCATATTCCCTATAGTCTGCTGCGTCGGCGCCTTCGCAAGTTCCCTTTTCTTCAGTTGGGAGGATTCCGCTCGTACCGAAGTTTCCCCTCCTCGTCTTTCATCAGCCAAGGGCTTTCTGCTCTATTCACTCCATGACACATCTTTCGTTGAGTAAGGTTTCCTTAGGCTCTGTGACTCTTTCTCCAAAAAAAAAAAAGCAGTAATATAGAAACCGCCCTTACATCCTTTGGCCAAGTTTCGTCCTTCGCTATTCCTGCACCCTCTGCCTTTTTTCTCCATGCCCTTCACTATCCTATCATGATGGGTTGTATGAAGAAGGAATACAAAGGGGGGAGGAGAGGGGGTGGCACAGCCGCCGCCCTGACCTTCCATGGGACCTCTCAACAAACCTTCAAGCATGCTTGTCTTTCTGCCACAATTCCCGTTCAGGGCAACTCAATCCCACAAACAGTGGTCGTTCACTACTGTTTTCTCCTGCTGCTTCGGCCCACACTCGGATGCTCCTCCTTCGATTTTTCGTTAAGACAGCAACATCGTTTCCGGCCCCACATCTTCCAACTCCAGTTCCCTGCTAGATTCCGCTGTGACCTTGCGTACAGCCATATGTCACGGACTTCAGCTGTCATATGACGACCTCGCCCATTTGGACTTGAATAATTCGGCTGTGCTGTCCGCACCCTATCAGCGGAACCCACTGCCCTTCGTACGACCAACGTCACTCTGACTATGGAAACAACTCGTCTTCGTCGACAAGTCTGTGAGCAGCGAATCAGGTTGATCCTGGTCAACTCTTAAGATTCGGTTAATTTCTCCGTTGCCAGCTATCCCAGGCCCTTCTTGGCGCCTTTACCATTGCTTCACCAATGGGCAGCCCCAGTGGTCATGCATCAAATGGTAGAACGCATGACCAGATGAGAACGTCCATGGCTCGCAGGACGAAGGATGGACAGCGACGAACGGTTATCCAAAGAGGGGCGAACGCTGCATCGGAGGTGTAGAATCCATATATGAGCATAGCAGTATATTTTAGCATCAAATGAACAAGGGAAGAATAACTGATAATGTCAGGGCCGCGAAGGAGGTAGTGTTAACAATTCTTGAAGTTCAGCACTGGCGTGGATCAGAGGCGAAGGAAGGAACGTCCGAAAGTAACAACACTGAAGTCCAGAAGGGAGCCTGTGGCACGAAGAGGCCTTGAAACAGGGTGAAAGGTGTAAGCTAGGCCGTGGAAACGATAACATGGATATGATGAAGGAGGAACATGTTAAGTTTTTGTTCCCTTGTCCAACACCCGCAGGGTTCTGTGTAGCCGTTCCCCTATTGTGACAAAACACCTTCGTTATGCACCGCGTCACTCCACAATCCTCGTCACGCTGTTCCAACAACTCCTTCGTTTCATCTGGCTACAACTTCCCATGAGTCTGCCGTACCCTTAGTATCACAATAAAACCTGCTGGAGCACCCCACATTTCTTCAGGGTCTTCGCCTACTGGAACAACTACTACAGTTAAGGACTCTCCATCTCCAATCGATCTTGTAGTTAGTGGGTTGGGCCTCGGCATCTGCTTCCCCTTTGCTCAACACGTATGTTTTGTTTGGCAGTATGATGATGCCGCACAGTTCATCCCCGTCTTTCCAGGCATTGTATAATATTCCAACCACGCCACACGTGAGCTACTCTGTACACCATGCCGTGCGCGAGCCAAGGGGGTTGCCTTGGGCTTTCGAGGTCACCCATAATGTCTCCTTGTTGCCCTTCGTAGTTTCATCATTTCCAACTGCGCTGAGAATCCAGAGCCACATTTTTTTTCTGCCAATTTTTAAACGACAACAAACATAGTGTGAGGAACCCAACGACAACATCTCAGACTGCCTTCTTTTACTACGTAATACAATGACTCTGCTTCTTGGTCTCCTCCAGGACTTTCGTCCTCTCCTTCTTCTCTGAACCTAAGTCAACTGACCACTACACGTACTGGTACGAATACTGCTCAGCAGCCTACCGTCAAGTACGGACAAAAACTTAGCATGTTCCTCCTTCATATCCATGTTATCGTTTCCACGACCTAGCTTACACCCTTCACCTTGTTTCAAGGCCTCTTCGTGCCACAGGCTCCCTTCTGGACTTCAGTGTTGTTACTTTTGGACGTGCCTTCCTTCGCCTCTGATCCGCACCACTGCTGAACTTCTTCAAGAATTGAACAGTACCTCCTTCGCAGCCCTGCCATTATCAGTTGTTCTTCCCTTGTTCATTTGATTCTAAAATATACTGCTATGCTCATATATGGATTCTGCACCTCCGATGTGGCGTTCGCCCCTCTTTGGATAACCGTGCGTCGCTGTCCGTCCTTCGTCCTGCGAACCCTGGACGTTCTCATCGGTCATGCGTTCTACCATTCGATGGATCATCTCTGGGTCTGCCCATTGCCACCTTCGATGTCTCGTCTACGACACCTTGATTGGAATCTGCCACACCTTGTCCTTGTGCCATGCACCTTCGTCACACTGACCATCAAGACACACATGTTTTCCTTCTGGGTTCGGTGATCAAGTTTGGTTTCGTCCTGAAGATATTCCAGCAAAATCATCGCAACGCTTTGGAAACCGAAGGTTATTCAGGTTGCGTCTTTACGGCTACGGCTGTTTGATCCTTCGCCCCTCTGAACATGTACGTCTCCTGTTCCTCCTCTAATCCACCCTCAAAAGAAAGAAAAAATTTCACAGCATGAACCAATGTGCGTTGTGTCAATCGACAACTGCTAACGTTTAAACGACTAGCCTCCTTTTATGCTTAGATGGAATGTGTCGCACAGGATACGGCTCCTTCGGTCCTGGGAAAGCAACATCAACCCCTAGGAGTTTACGCTCTCGTTGTTCTCCTTTCACTTCAGATTCCTGGAGTCCTTTGACTCTGGGGAAGCCAGCGCGTAGCTATAGGGCACTTGTTATGATGGTCCCTTCACCGTTAGTGACGAGGTCTGCTGCAATGCAGTTAATGTATATTTTCGTCGGCATTTATAAAAATAAAAATATCCGAGGCACCTGGTTAATTTTGGTTTCTATTGCTTAACTGAGAATTACCTGTACCCGCCCTACCTCCCCTCTTGAGTTACCACTGTAACAATTGAGACGGACACCCAATCCTACGTCGGCACTTTTATAGGAGCAGTGCATCACGCATGCGCACTGAGGCTACTGAGCTGGTAGGCAAAGGCTATAAGTTCTTCTTCTCTAGGGCAGATTGCATTACAAGAAGTAATGCTATACATTGCAGGTAATTTATATTTTTGGTTAGGAAATAGAAACCAAAATTAACCAGGTACCCCTGGTATTTTGATGTTTATTTAATTCATATCTTGTTTTCTGTTCTAGATTGTACTTGAAGGCTATAAGGCCATGGAGACTCAAAATTTCTCAGCAATCGAGACAAAAGCCAGTGAAATTGATTTGGTGACTGAATATGACAAGAAAGTGGAGGACTTTCTATTTACCGGTTTGCGAGAACGATTCCCCAGTCACAAGTTAGTAGGGTTGTTTTCTGATACAAGGCCAATTAAAAATCTTCCCTTAACCTCCACATGCTCTAAAAAGAATGCTTTTGATACCAGGTTCAACAGTAGAGTATGTTAATGTTGGGTGCTTGGCAAAATAAAATGTAGCTTGTTCAACAGGACTGCCCACGTCAGAAACTCCATCATATAACATCTGTTTTATCCACAAGGTGAAAATTACGCTGCATGCAATGCAATAATGATGTTGCATTGCTTCATTTCATTATTATGTCCTGTTTATAATTAACTGACACCTGTATGTTATATTCAGCGTAAAGGTTCGTACGACTACAAGTGAATTCAGAGTTCAAAAGCAAACCAATCAGTTGTGATCTTAACATTATAAATGTTCTCATTCATAGCATCCTCCTGTGTTACAATGTGGGATGTCCCTTTTGCAATCGGCACCTTTTATCTTACTTACCTGCATACAATTAATTCTTAATTTATGCAAATTTACGTTATTTCTGTTCGCTTCCTCCCTCTGCCCCACATACTTCATCTCCACTGTCTGTTTTGCCGCCGGCACGAGTGGTTGTGTTTCCTGCCCTGCTGACATTAGTTTATTTAAAAGAAATTTTTTTTTGACTTTGACTTTTTTTGACTTTTTTTATCATCGTCGTGGGTTGTGTCGACGTTTTGCTGCCTTGTTGGTGGAATAATTACTGGTCGTCAACGAGGCCTAGGGACAACGACAACAAACGGAAGTCTCATAAGACGGTGCGAGTGGATTATCGAGAGGAAACGGATAATAATAAGAAAAAGCCTAAGTCGGGTGAGGTGAACGCCGGGCGTGGCCAGACGGGACCGACTACACAAGATGGCGGCGACGTCCAGCCTGTTGTGCTGACTGGTCAGGTAAATCCGGTTTTCCCTTGGGGAAGTTTGTCTGATTTACTTGCCGCATTGCCAAAATTAATTGGTGAGGAATTGCAAGGGGCAATGCGATGACTGCGAGCAGGCCTCGCGTGAATTATCCGGGAGCCAGTAGGGAAAAAGATTTGTCGGAGCGTCGTTTGGAAAGTGATGGGCCGGTCCACACCACAGGCTGGAGGACCAAGAATGGCGTGAGCCGGTCCACTCCACAGGCTGGAGGGAAGACCGCGCATGGCATGAAAGCATGGAGGCCGATGCCGCGTTTGATGATAGACATGTGCCGCTGTATGAGGATTATGGCGCAGATTACCGGTGACCGAGTCGTGACGATACGTGGTTGGAATCGAGCATGATGTTGGACGAATCAAACGTAGAAACGGGCAAGTGAGACCCGAGATTTTTACAATGCCAGACTGCTGCGAAGGGGAATAGAAACTGTCGCAGCGTCGTGCACGTTTTTCCTGGAGGCTGTCGTGGAGAAGCGCCTAGTTTAGGAGTTGGGTGCTCATGTGCTGGAATAGTGAGATAAACATAAAACAGTGCAGTTGTCTGTTGGAAGAAAAAGATTATATCTGCGATAGATACGTGGTGAATGCAGCGTTGTAAAAGTAATTTATGCCACCAAAAACGCCGATCCTACCGAAGGGTAGGGATTGGAGTTCGGCGATTGAATGTGCGGATGCGACTATGGCTGCTGTCCAGGCAGAATTCTTTGGGGGTGTTACCACCGATGTTGCGTGCACTACAATTTTTCTCGATGAATCCTGTGGACCACGGAAGTTCGTGGCAGAGCCAGCTGTTTCAAGTCTTAGTCGACGCCACTGCTTTACAACTCCAGGCTTTGCTATTCATGAACAGGACACGTCGAGATCGCTTGAAGTTGGCCTTCACTGAGGAGGTTCAGCCGGAGTTGCTCGCACGTGAACCGAGGCTGGTGGAATTGTTTGGTGCCCCTTTACAAGAGTTGTTAAAACAGGCGTAGCCGGAAGCCGCGGAAATGAGCGGGCGTCGGTTACACCGTGCCGCAGTGTGTTCCCACCGCGGGGGTACCCCGCACGCCGGGGCCAGTGGCGGCGGCCCAGAGGTAGAGGTGGCGATTGGTGAAAACCCAGTTGTGGGGAGGGCCGTCACTGCTAGGACAGTGGACAAGGGCCATTTTAGTTTTTGTTCAGTTGTGGACGTTGGTGACGCAAGGCTGTGTGCACGGAGCTCCCAGGGGAGTCCTCCCAGTGACATTGTGACTAGATCCAGTGGTATTGCGGACAGCTGGGGTGGTGTCTGTGAACTTTCATCTGTTGCGAAGGAGATTGTGTTGGCAGATGTGGTGGCGTCAATGCGCCGTTTGTACGATTCTAAATGGAAGAGGTGGCGTGATTGGTGTGTAAATTGGGGCCTGGACCGTGTGTCGGCACCAGTAGAAGGTTGCCTCAACTTTCTGGTGGAACTTTTCTCGTTGGGATTGCTGTTCCGTAGTGTGATGGGGTATTTGGTGGCTGTTTCCAGGTGGCATGCGGGTTTTGATGGAGCGACGCTGTCGCATCAGCCGCTTGTGCGTCGCTTTGTGAAGGGGTTCTTTCGGAAGAGACCCCTGCGGCCCCGCTACGTCGTGATCTGGGATCTGGCTGTTGTGCATGTTGCGACCCCTGTGTGGTCTGACCCTAAAGCTTCTGACCTTAAAGACTTATGTTGTTGGCCGTGGCGGCTGGTGACAGGGCAAGTGAGTTGGCCCAGTCGTCCTTGAAGTGGTGTGACATCCAGGACGGGGAGACCATTTTCGTGGTGCGGCACCACAAGACGGCGTGAGATGGTGTGCCATACATCGTCCTGCGACTGCTTCGGCATCTGGAAAAGTCCCTGGACGCGGTGCGATGTGTCCGAGCTTATATCCGCCGCACGAGCCCGCTGCGAATTCAGCCACCGCACGCCCGGGGGCGAGCCCCGATGAACTGTTCCTGTCCTATGTGCACCCGCACCACCCTATCAGCACGCAAACGCTGGCGAGATGGCTGTGCACGGTACTCCGCTCGGCAGGCATCGACACAGCATTTCCATGCCCACTCGGTGCGATCTGCGGTGGCTTCGGCAGCGGCGGGGTGTGGAGCTTCGCCCGCACAGATCATGT
>JAHWFP010213776.1:77975-130967 GCA_023313725.1 Lithobius niger | reverse complement strand
CTTACTTACCTGCATACAATTAATTCTTAATTTATGCAAATTTACGTTATTTCTGTTCGCTTCCTCCCTCTGCCCCACATACTTCATCTCCACTGTCTGTTTTGCCGCCGGCACGAGTGGTTGTGTTTCCTGCCCTGCTGACATTAGTTTATTTAAAAGAAATTTTTTTTTGACTTTGACTTTTTTGACTTTTTTTGACATCGTCGTGGGTTGTGTCGACGTTTTGCTGCCTTGTTGGTGGAATAATTACTGGTCGTCAACGATGCCTAGGGACAACGACAACAAACGGAAGTCTCATAAGACGGTGCGAGTGGATTATCGAGAGGAAACGGATAATAATAAGAAAAAGCCTAAGTCGGGTGAGGTGAACGCCGGGCGTGGCCAGACGGGACCGACTACACAAGATGGCGGCGACGTCCAGCCTGTTGTGCTGACTGGTCAGGTAAATCCGGTTTTCCCTTGGGGAAGTTTGTCTGATTTACTTGCCGCATTGCCAAAATTAATTGGTGAGGAATTGCAAGGGGCAATGCGATGACTGCGAGCAGGCCTCGCGTGAATTATCCGGGAGCCAGTAGGGAAAAAGATTTGTCGGAGCGTCGTTTGGAAAGTGATGGGCCGGTCCACACCACAGGCTGGAGGACCAAGAATGGCGTGAGCCGGTCCACTCCACAGGCTGGAGGGAAGACCGCGCATGGCATGAAAGCATGGAGGCCGATGCCGCGTTTGATGATAGACATGTGCCGCTGTATGAGGATTATGGCGCAGATTACCGGTGACCGAGTCGTGACGATACGTGGTTGGAATCGAGCATGATGTTGGACGAATCAAACGTAGAAACGGGCAAGTGAGACCCGAGATTTTTACAATGCCAGACTGCTGCGAAGGGGAATAGAAACTGTTGCAGCGTCGTGTACGTTTTTCCTGGAGGCTGTCGTGGAGAAGCGCCTAGTTTAGGAGTTGGGTGCTCATGTGCTGGAATAGTGAGATAAACATAAAACAGTGCAGTTGTCTGTTGGAAGAAAAAGATTATATCTGCGATAGATACGTGGTGAATGCAGCGTTGTAAAAGGAATTTATGCCACCAAAAACGCCGATCCTACCGAAGGGTAGGGATTGGAGTTCGGCGATTGAATGTGCGGATGCGACTATGGCTGCTGTCCAGGCAGAATTCTTTGGGGGTGTTACCACCGATGTTGCGTGCACTACAATTTTTCTCGATGAATCCTGTGGACCACGGAAGTTCGTGGCAGAGCCAGCTGTTTCAAGTCTTAGTCGACGCCACTGCTTTACAACTCCAGGCTTTGCTATTCATGAACAGGACACGTCGAGATCGCTTGAAGTTGGCCTTCACTGAGGAGGTTCAGCCGGAGTTGCTCGCACGTGAACCGAGGCTGGTGGAATTGTTTGGTGCCCCTTTACAAGAGTTGTTAAAACAGGCGTAGCCGGAAGCCGCGGAAATGAGCGGGCGTCGGTTACACCGTGCCGCAGTGTGTTCCCACCGCGGGGGTACCCCGCACGCCGGGGCCAGTGGCGGCGGCCCAGAGGTAGAGGTGGCGATTGGTGAAAACCCAGTTGTGGGGAGGGCCGTCACTGCTAGGACAGTGGACAAGGGCCATTTTAGTTTTTGTTCAGTTGTGGACGTTGGTGACGCAAGGCTGTGTGCATGGAGCTCCCAGGGGAGTCCTCCCAGTGACATTGTGACTAGATCCAGTGGTATTGCGGGCAGCTGGGGTGGTGTCTGTGAACTTTCATCTGTTGCGAAGGAGATTGTGTTGGCAGATGTGGTGGCGTCAAATGCGCCGTTTGTACGATTCTAAATGGAAGAGGTGGCGTGATTGGTGTGTAAATTGGGGCCTGGACCGTGTGTCGGCACCAGTAGAAGGTTGCCTCAACTTTCTGGTGGAACTTTTCTCGTTGGGATTGCTGTTCCGTAGTGTGATGGGGTATTTGGTGGCTGTTTCCAGGTGGCATGCGGGTTTTGATGGAGCGACGCTGTCGCATCAGCCGCTTGTGCGTCGCTTTGTGAAGGGGTTCTTTCGGAAGAGACCCCTGCGGCCCCGCTACGTCGTGATCTGGGATCTGGCTGTTGTGCATGTTGCGACCCCTGTGTGGTCTGACCCTAAAGCTTCTGACCTTAAAGACTTATGTTGTTGGCCATGGCGGCTGGTGACAGGGCAAGTGAGTTGGCCCAGTCGTCCTTGAAGTGGTGGGACATCCAGGACGGGGAGACCATTTTCGTGGTGCGGCACCACAAGACGGCGTGAGATGGTGTGCCATACATCGTCCTGCGACTGCTTCGGCATCTGGAAAAGTCCCTGGACGCGGTGCGATGTGTCCGAGCTTATATCCGCCGCACGAGCCCGCTGCGAATTCAGCCACCGCACGCCCGGGGGCGAGCCACGATGAACTGTTCCTGTCCTATGTGCACCCGCACCACCCTATCAGCACGCAAACGCTGGCGAGATGGCTGTGCACGGTACTCCGCTCGGCAGGCATCGACACAGCATTTCCATGCCCACTCGGTGCGATCTGCGGTGGCTTCGGCAGCGGCGGGGTGTGGAGCTTCGCCCGCACAGATCATGTTGTTGGCAAATTGGCTACACACTACAACAAGGAAGTGGCACCCGTGCTGGCCGGGAGGATTCTGCAAGCCATGCAAGCGCAGGGCAAGATCTGATTTGAGGTAAGAGGCTGGCGCCGCGCCACGTTTTGTAATCCTCCCACAGTGTAACACAGTTAGGAGGATGCTATGAATGAGAAATGATGATTCTACCAGAGAACTAGTTCTCGCAGGAGAATCACAGTTCTCTGAGTAGAATCCAATGAAACTGTGTTACTTTCAACCCCCCCCCCCACCCCCTCTGGCGCGGGTAGCCTACACGCCAGTAGTTGCAAAACACAGTGGAGATGAAGCACGTGGGGCAGAGGGAGGAAGCGACCAAACGTGACGTATAAGAATTAATTGTATGCAGGTCAGTAAGATAAAAGGTGCTGATTGTAAGATAAAAGGGACATCCCACATTGTAACACAGTTTCATCGGATTCTACTCAGAGAACTGTGATTCTCCTGCGAGAACTAGTTCTCTGGTAGAATCATTATTTTTGATAAGTATGTAATTGAAAACAAATGGACTATCGTACTTTGAATGTTGGAAAAATTCCTACAGACGAAATCACGCTCAAATTCAAAATAAACAAATCCTACTGATTTATGAAATAGCAGTGCTGTTTCCACAATGATCAATGCACTTCGGACAATGTAAATAATCTAAAATCTTGTAAATAAGCTTCTTGTGGTGGCCTGTAGAAGACAGGCGGACTATATTTTTACCATCTGTAGTCAAAGCAGCCTGTCGAAAATTTGTAAATCAGTAGGATTTGTTTATTTTGAATTTGAGCGTGAATTTGTCTCTAGGAAGTATGTAATTATTGGAAAAAACATGAATAATGGAATTGTGTTCCTATTCTATCAGTCGCCTATCGGGAAGTCAAAATATTTCAAGAAGGGCAGATTGAGTGTACGTTGCTTATGTCTGTCTGAATTTCAAGGTCAAATTCTCGAAAATGCTGGAGTATGCAGGATACAGCTATTCGGAGAACTTTTTTCTTCACAAGACCTAACTTAATGTCTATCTTTTGTAAAGTGTACTTCAATAGATCAATATGCATTGGTATGCTGATTTATTCAGTAAAATGCAGTGTGTGGTATGGGTGCGTGTGCATAATATGGTTTGAATGGCTGGCTGGCTAATTTTTGGTGTAACTAAACAGAAGCGAAGGAGGAAGAAGATTGATGACGGGCCCGCTAAATGAAAAGGGTTGATAAAAAGGATGCACTCCCAGGGGCGGACCATCAGGGTGTTCAAGGTGTTCAGCTGAACACAGTCCCTGGCTTACGAGGGGCCTGCAAGGACCCTGAACAGTACAGAATCAGAATGCAGAATTGCAGATGAACTTAAACGAAAAAACCACAAACCCACAAAAAGTCATCAAGGCATCAAGTCATCAAGTCACACAAGTTATCCAACAATCACCATATGAAAAAAAAAAACACCTCACAATAATTAGTTTAGCTGCATCACGAATTGGCGGAGCAGAGCATCCTTAAGTTACTTCAAGAAAACCGTCAAGCTACAAAATTGGACATTGCAGCAATGATTGTTGTGTTTGCTGAGCAGAAAGCTCGTAAGTGGGACTTTTGAGCAATAATATCATGCAAATAAAACGTCATGCATTGAGAAGTTTTAAGGTTGGAACCTTTTGAAAAAAAAAACATTTTTTTTTTCACCTTTGTATAATTTTTCTTCTGTTGGGTGGGTGCGGGGGCCCTTTATAGTTAACTTGCACACGGGCCCGAAGCGTACTAGTTTCGCCACTGTGCACTTCCGTCCCTTCCCCTCTTCTTCTTTGGCTGATTTATATGGGCACATTTTAATATTTCAATAGGCATGGGCTGGTGGAAAGGATTCCTGGGTGCGGTTGAGCTGACCCACTCTATCCCACTGATTCTGGGACCGCGCTACTTACAGCTAGCACTCTAATGCTTGTCCCTACAGTGGTCACATACAGAAAGTCGCAGCATTTCTGAACTCGACGGCTTTTGAAAAAGTCATTGCAATGGAATTTGTTGATTGTTGGCCCTGAAGCCACGCATATACTACCATACCATGACAGCAGTCCCGCTTTTGTTTTTTAACAAGTTGTAATTTTTTTGAAAATCTTATTTTCAGCACTGCAGTTCTGCAAAAGCATTTTTGTTTTGTACTCCTTAATTAATATTGGTAAGATGCGCAGTGTGACTAGCTTCGTGTTGTCAACTAGTCTGGAAGTGAGAAGTGATAATCGTTAAAATTTCAGGTTTATAGGTGAAGAAACTGCATCTGCAGGACAACCAATTGTTCTCACAGATGACCCTACTTGGGTGATTGACCCTATTGATGGTACCATGAATTTTGTGCACAGGTATGGTATGGTAAAACTAGTATCATTGTTTGTTTTGGTGTTAACTGTATAATAAAACAGTCGTTTGGAAGTATAACCTCATGTCTTTTGCCTTGTAACTCATGTCCTAGTCCAATAATAAACTTTGTTTGGACTAGTTCACTTCAAAAAGAGGTGGGACAAGGATAGCGATCAATTCTTAATCGCTGTGTGCTAACTCTGTCTTGACTAAAAGATTAAATTAGGTTTGACAATAGTGAATAGGATTTTTCACTAAGTGCTTCATTTACACTAAGCAAATATTTGTGATGTCGATTTATGATCATATTAGCACTCAAATGTTGACGCAATTAAAAATAATGGGAAGGGAACACGTGAGTCCGAAAATTTTCGACAAGCTTAAAGGTCACATTGCACAAATATCTTCTTTAGGCGTTAATAACTCGGTTGGGAACCGCTGTTGTTTACATCTGGTAGGCACTGGTTATCACTGATCTGTAAATGTCGGCTGGGATCGGAGGTATTTTTCTTGCAGTAAGGAAGAGTGGTCTGGGTAGTTGAGATCGGTTTTCGTTGGACTACAAGATATTCTGTCACGTCACAACTTTCTTTGCTTTACACGCATTGCCTATAACTTGAAAAATCTAATCCACAGCAAGAGACCACCCTGAACAAACCGTGTGCCCCACAACATCACACCAAGAGCTTCCTTCTTCACCTCCAAGACCACAGGAGCCCAGGATGGCCACCCGTGTGTTCCATACCCACAGCGAAACGTGCAGAGCCATTAAGGCCCTCCTGAGAGAACGTCAGTTTCTCAATGACCCCAGCATCCAACCAAAACCCCACGAGATGTCTTGGCTAAAAACTACTCCAGGAAGTCCTGCGCTGTGTAGGAAATCCCACGCAAAGGTGCCCAGCATTTTGCATTGGGAGACGAAACGAAACGAGACGTCCTTTCGAGGATATGAGAACACATTTCAGCCATCAGGTTAAGAGACGGAGATAATGGGGAGCCCACGCACCATGCCTAAACTGAACACGGAATTGCATGGGATCAGGTTAAAACCATGATTGACTCAAAACTCCAACAAGGAAAAACATTTGTTAGTCTTATAGGCCATTGCCATTTGTCACATGGAGAAGGCCAAAGTGCCATTAATGAACTAGCAGCCCCATCTTGTCCAACCATCACCAATCTCATCCATTCAGGCCTCTCGTCCTTGCTGCAAAAAAATAGGGAACAACCGATCTTTACAGATCAGGGGTAACTGCTGGATTCAAACGCAACGATGTGTGGCATAGTGACCTTTATGTGTATCCAAAACTTGCGGAAACAATGTTTTCCGTTCCCACGTTTTTGAAAATGTGTCGAACATTTGAATGCTGATATGACCGACGGTTTTAAAAGTACGAAACCACACACACCTTTTGTCGATTTGTAATTTATAACCTAATTTCTGATCTTAGGTATCCACATTCAGCTATCTGTGTTGGGTTGATGGTCAATAAAAAGGTTAGTTGGCTGCCTTGGTTTTTAATCACTTAATGAATTGAAACTCAATTAAAATACATCTTAATCCCTAACGAGATAATAGAGCCAACTTACACAGCACACACAAGAGCAAAATTGCCACGCAGTATTTAATTTTTAATTCCTATTTTTTATCTTTCAAAATTTTCTAAGAAATAAAATATTAGGTAAGCAAAAATCATCTGCAAATGTCTGTATTCTTCCTTTTAGAATTTTGTGAAGGTAAAATATAATATTTGGTAAAAATTTAATTTTTGATGCAGTGTTGTTGTCGTTGAAATAAATAAGACACAAATCGCTGTAAAGTTAAGTCAGAAATTCTCACTTATGGACAGTTGTGGGTGTTAATTGAAGGCGGCTCAGTATCTTTTGTCCTTCCATTCAACATACTAGGAAGAGTTTAACATTCTAGTTCCTTCTTGTTGTAGGTTGAAATTGGAATTGTATATCATGTGGCACCCAATCAAATGTACACTGCCCGAAGAGGCTTAGGAGCCTTCTGTGACAAGGAGGAGCTGAAAGTGTCACCGCAAACATGTTAGTTTTTTTACTTGCGTAAGGTTTGATATTGATACTGCTTTCCAATAGTAAATTTCCTTTTACACGTCAACCGACTAACTAAAACTAATAGTCATTAGTTGTTTCATAAAGGCTCGAAGAACTTGTAAGCATTACTTTGTTTGGTACTGTTGAGAGCCCAAGCTGGGTAGGCGATAAGTTAGCCGTAATTAGACTTATTAAATTGATTACCGTACTAAGTAGTCTGAGGAATGTTAGCTCCCAGATTTAGTGAGTGAAAATCTGAACATAGAAAAAATTGCAAACATCAAGAATTAGGCATTTTACTAGGTTGGCCATCAAAATGGAATGATATAGTGCTATTTTGAGATAATTTACTGTAATCTAGTGCCATGAACACAGCTAACTTTGATGTGACAAAAAGTTTTTACACACGTTAAACCTGTGCTCTAGACTGGCGGCATACGTTTCATTTAATTGGAGTGGCGGCAACCCGTACTCTTGAAAGCACCGCCAGTTCCTTCTAACATTTGCCTCTTGAATTTCTTGTAACAGTAGCAGTGGTAATGGATCTTCAGTCGCGACGTATTTAAAACATTCCAACTTTTAACGTTAATTGGTTGGCATTAAATTGCCCCTACCGGACATTACAAAATGCAATACACAACAAAACATAAGACAGGCAGGCAAATCACAAACCGTCAACACCGACTACAACAACAATCACTCAAGGAAAAAAAATACAATACAAAAGTACAATGGACTGCAAGCTTATTCGAAGAAGTACACAAGTTCAGGTGCTTCAGCGCGAAGTGCTTATCAAGGGCATTTTTGAAGGCATTGGTGTTTGAGGTAATTGAAACTGGCTCAGGGAGGGCGTTCCAAATGGTAATAATACACGCAAAAAAAAAAGATGTGACGTGCCTATTTGTGTCGACGGTAATTAACCATGAGTCTCGGCGGATGACTTCACGTATCTGCCCGGGTATTAACCTGGAAGTGGGAGCGAAGAACTGGCCCTTCGTAACCCTATTGCATAATCTTGTAGAGAGTGACAGTAGCGCCACAAACAGATTATCAGGATACACAGGCGTCTTTGATACAGGATATCTGCCGAGATGAGGCTTTTTTTGTTTTGTGTTATAAGTACTGCTTACACTTCTGTAAAAATTGGTTGTATATTTGTTGTCGACCTGAATTATGCTTGCGTACGTCAACAATTATGTTGGGGTCCTCCATTTCAAAAGCATGCTGAACATGCTTATTGACAGTTGCTTCTTTTTCATGTTGCTAGCTTGTTTGTCACCAGTTAACTTACCGTGTAAATAGCAAAGATATGCTGGCTTGGTATTTTACGTTGCTCATGTTGTTGCGCAATGCTCTTGCTCTTGTGTTGCTTTGTGTTGTCCTGCATCGGCAAGAGTGATATCGAGCTTGGTTCAAGTTTTCAACAACCTCTAGCCTCGAGTCTCGTATTTTCCCTGCAATATGTGTTTGCAAGGTATATGCGCCCCCCTTACGAACCTCCACGAGAGCCTCATTTTGCTACTTCCAGCCAGAAAGTTTTTTGGGGTTGTGAACTGGTGGTGTTCGCCAGGAAGAGGACGGTCACATCGGATTGGGATTTTGCCTCGGGGGGATACCTATTGCTGAAATTGTGGCAGCTTATTCGTGGAGCAACAAAAATATCTCTATCAGCCACTATTTTTGAGATGCTGGAGGAGGTGCAAACATGATTGCACATGTTATGGCTGGCAGTTATTAGGCAAAAAAAGTGATGCGGCCTAACTGCCAATGAAGTGGAAAGAAGCTTAGCAGCACGTGAGTACCTTTATAATTGAGAGATCATCCATTAGCTCCTGTTGGATGAAGTCGGCCGTTAACTAAAGGGAAGTATTTTTTGATGGAATTGAAAACTGAATTTAGAGCCACTCAGAGAATGATTGATGTTACCATCGAGTGTTCAAGCTCACCTCGCTCACCTGTCTGAGGTGCACTCTTGGCCATTCATCACTATACCTGTTACGAAAACAGCTAGTCCTATGTGTAAAAGGAAATCTCATCCAATGGACATCGTTGCACATATTCTCTCAACGTTGCAATACGATTATCCTAAACAAAAATGGCAAACTACGCTGTGCCACTTGTCAATTTAGCCTGTAATATGTTATAATCAGCAACTGGGCAGTAACGCAAATAAGGGCACAATGATGGATATTTTTTAATTTACCAAGACTTCCAACAGGACGGATATGTTTTTCAGCAAACCCAAGCATCATCTTGTCTCTGCCAACACCTTCTTAACAATAGGGAGTTGTTTATTTGCATGCATGCATGCGTACTATAATACGTCTTATTATTCATGTGTCGAAAGAATTGGGTTGCGAAATGGGTGATTGACACAGCCGTTTTTTTTCCCGTCATCTGTACATCACTTACTTGGAAAAGTTATACGTGTAGGTTTAAAGCACCTTGCATGAGACGCATAACAACACCTTACGAAACTCCAGTTGCAGCCACTGCACACTTTCTGACTTGTGTGTTAGTTCTAAACTCTCCATATTCCTCACCCTAGATTGAAGTAATTTACGTTTTATCTCCCGAGCTTAACTGTGTTAAGTTTTACCACTCTTCCCTAACGAAGTTGATTTCGCCGCCATGTCTGGGCTCTATTGAACTTTTGTTTTGGCAAGGTAAACATATCCCATAAACAAAATGGGCGATATTCGACGCACACAGTCATTCGTTCACTGGCCCGACTCTTATTTTTACTTATCCTAAATACTAACCTTTAGGTAAACCCGCTCTAAAGGAAAGGGTCTGGTGGACAGGTGGAAATGTTGTTGGGATGTGAGTAGGGTCAGGGATGCCACCTGGTGAGGAACGACGGAAACTTAAAGTTTGGGCATATAGAGCCTTAATAAACAATTTAAGCCAGTAACTAAAGTTAAGTATGTTAGGATAAGTAAAATCTAATTGTATTTTTAAATTTAGTTTCTTACTATCTGTAAAATACTGACCTCTAGTATGTGCCAAAATCGTTTCGATTTGCTTTTCCTACCCGAATTTTTTAAACCCCATAACGTTTAAAAACCTTTGCAACACTTGCAATGCAATGAGCCTTACTGCCACCTGGAGCGCAACAATCGCTGCTCCCAACAATACAGCTCCAGCCTCCGAACGTCACTTTCGTTTCGGGTACGGACAAGAGAGGTTGTGTTTGTCTGTGCTCTTTTTGTTTTTGAACGCAGGTGATTTCGCCAGTTTTTATTCCCGAATAACAACGTAGGGGTCCACTACCGTAGAAGCTCCAAGCAAGATGGCCGGCCTATCTAGATTCCGGCGCTTGAAAGTTTAGATGGATAAGATTTTGGTTGTGGTTTCTGATGTTATGTTTTTAGGTTAGGTTAGGTAATTTGGAAAAAACTTACATCGTTTTCGAGAAACAGCGACCTTTATTTACCCCTTACACCAACGGAGATAGTACAACCATTCACGTATACAGATCGATGGTGGACGCGCTTGGAGCCGCTGTGGAAGTGGTTCCATGTAAAGAGGTTTCTTTTTCATGTTTTTGTTTTACCGGTTTAACTGCATGCTGCTTGGTTTTGAATGTTGCTTGCAGCGGCGGTGGCGCCATCTACCGGCGCGGTGGTGAACTTTTCGCCCACCGCTCATTGCCAATCGCTCGTCACTCAGCGGCGGCGGCGGCACCATCTACCAGCGCGGTGGGGAACTTTTCGCCCACCTATCATCGCTCGTCGCTCTGCGGCGGTGCCATCTACCGGCGCGGTGGAGAAGTTCTCGCCAATCGCTCGTCGCTTTGCGGCGGCGGTGGCGCCATCTTCTGACGCGGTGGGTACGTCTGGGGATGCTGTGCTGGCCGCGGGGAGCCGGCGCTGTCATAAACCCTGACCGTTTTCGGCTGTTCTTAAGTGCATCTTGGTAATTAAAAATAACTGTACAAATTTTTAATGATTGATTCCTTTGATTAAGGCTGTTTTGGTTTTTGTAGCAGCCTATTCGTGTTTTTTGAATATTGTTTCCAAATCATGGAATTTGTGTCAATTCCTTTTCAGTGGATTGATTTGGTGAATGTTTTCTTTTTGTTAAATCCTTTGTATGCCATTGGCGCTTCACTTGGGTGCTTTCGCCCTAGCATCGTTTGCTGGGTTTATGTTTATGCATGGAGTGGTCGATGACAGTTCGTCAGTCTGGTGAGTGTTCTAAAGGATTAGGAAGTGCATTGGTTGTGTTGTGGAGTTGCAGATTGGCCTGGGAAGGAAGATTGGATGTGGAGTGAAATTGAAGCTGTCAGCACAGGGTCTGTGGCGGCACAGCAGCAGACGGTCGTGGCTAGATCGGAGCTGTCTGTGGGGGCATGGTGGCTAGTAGAAAGCAACCGAATCGCAATACAAGCCCCTCATCTCGTAGTGGTGAACCTGCAACGAACGAGACTTTGCCACTATTTTGTTTTCTCGAAAGGGGAAATACACCCTCGGTCAGGCCGTGGCGACAGCCACGAGGTCCGAGTGGTGCTATTTGTCCGGCAGGCGATGACAATCGCCGTACCCGGGACAAGACAGTAACTCATCGTCAACAGGTGGTTGGCAGGTATGTAAGGAGGACTGCCGGCACGGGGTCTGTGGCTGCACAGCAGTCTGTCAGGGGCAGAGTTCTGCAGGTGGATCTGAGATGGCGAAGAGCAACTCTGAGGACAAAGTGAGCCCCTGGAAAATCTCGGATCGTTGATGGAGAGGGAAACCGAGATTCAGCCACTAATGTGTTTTCGCAGGGAGGTGAAACAGTCCCTCGTTCGGGGCCTCCAAACCCCGAGCGGTGCCAAGGCAGCGCCTCATCGCCAGCAGGGAGCTGGCAATTCACCCGAGGGGCGTGTTGATGCGCTTGGCACAGCCCGTGGAAGGAGGCATCGCAGCGCATCGCATCGCTCATTGCCAGCGATTTGTTACGATGGGCGATTGATCGGGACAGGAAGGTTAGTCCGATGAGGCTGTGCCTAAGTTGTGAGGTCGTCGGGGTGCTCTTCGTGGGCATATTTCGCAAGTTTTTGTTGAGGAGGTTCGGAGGCCTCTTTTGAATTTGCGTCCCTGCTTCGTGGCGTTTTCGCTCTTCGCGCTCCGTTTCTGTTCAGCAGCATTTCGAGCCAGGCAATTCCCACCGCCCCGTCATCGGGAGGCGGGCTGGCCATGCGTGTGTGGATTCCTCCGTTTTCTGTGTGTGAAGTTGGCATTATTGGTGTGCTGGTGAGAGCATGGTGGCCGTGCTCGTGGTTCAGTGGAAGGACAAGAAAGGAAATTCGATGACGTGAATGTTTTGAAGGTTTTCCTTCGGGCATGGCCTGCTAGACCCCCTGGAGTGTCGGGGGGAGCATAGTTTGCTCTGATCTGCTTGCTGCAAACGGGGAGGGCATCTGCAGGGTTTGGCAAACACCCAGGTGCATCAGGTCGTAGCTCGTTGTGGGTCAGTAGTCACCGTTGATGGTTGCTAGTTCTTCGCCGTTGTTGGTTGCTCGTCCGATCGGTGCCATCCCGCCACTCCTCGTTGGCCTGGAAGTGACTTGGGGGTGTTGGTTGTCCGTTGGGCAAGGTAATAGTCGGATCGTGGCCAGTCTTGAGTGATACAACCCCCCCCCCCCCCTGCTCGGATACCTTCTGTGAGCTGACGCGGGAACTTTGAAGGGGATGATGATTTTCCTGTAGGGGCTCGCACCCCATAGATGTGGAAAAGCTTGGGAGACGACTTTGGTTGTGGTCTTTCTGGGGGGGGGGGGGGGAGGCTGCGCATTTGGATCAGTTTAGGGATGGCTCCCACATCCCATGTTTTGGTGGGGATTTCATTAAACCCTTCAGTTTTCTTTCAAGATTCTGATTCGTTGGTCTAGAGTGCATGACAGACGATGCGTCGCGGGATCTCCCTTCGTGGATCTCCAGTCAGGGGTTGGGACCCCCCCCCTCCCCCTCTGGGGGACAGCGGATGCTCAGACATCGGGCAACGGTCTTCGGATCGATGTGGTTCTTAGAGCAAGCTCCGTACGGGGAACCCAGCTTTGTGGAAGCTGTGAGACGGTCTTGGACAGGTCTGGTTTGGTTCGGTCACGTTTTGAATTGGCGGCACTCATCCAACCGGGCGAGACTTATTTTTGGTCTTGGTCTTGAGTCTGCAGCAGGAACAGCATGGTTTCTTTCGTGACGCAAGCGTCTTGCCTTCGCATGGTGAAATGTGCAAATTGGTGCCCCAGTTGGTGTTTGTTTGTGACAAACACGGAACTTTCTTTACGGGATGGTGGTCTGGCTGACACGGTTCGGTGATTGAAGTGATCGAGTGTTTTTACTTAGCGCCCGCTAAGTTGGGAACACGTGCTGGCGTTGGCCATCAGGACACCTCGTCTTTCGAGGGGTTGCGCAGTTTTGCGATGAATGAATGTGCGACGGTTCATGGGGCATTTGTGACACTGGGAAGTTTGTCATTGGAGGCTTCGCAACGGCGAATGGTTTGGTCATTTGTAATTGGCGGCCAGACGACGCAGGGGGACTTGTACACACAAGGTAGTTCTGGTGGGATGTTTACGCTTCATACATCCGTGCGCCAGGTGGGGCGTTTTTGGATTTTGCTCCACGTGGAGATGTGAACTGAATAACTTCTTTCGGCGGTGAAGTCCGCCCTTTACACACGCGGTGTTAGGAATGGAGCCGATTTGGTTTGGTTTGGTTCTCGAAAGGATTGATTCCCAGTGCAATAATGGGCTACAGGTCGGCTATCAACTCCGTGCTGTCGTGTCTAGGCCTAAAGCAGCTGTTCCCAAAGTGGAATCTGCCTCTTGTTCTGTCATGATTAGAGAAGGCCCTATTAGCCGTTCTGCTCCGCGTCTGTTATTGCTTACCCTGAAGACACTCTTTTTGGTGGCATTGACGATGGCAGCTCGACAGAGCGAATTAGCGGCTTTACCGAGAGACAAGGGCAGCATTTGTTTTGCACAAGTTTGGTCCTCTGCCCGAATAGCTTTTCCATCTGAGTTCCGTGCAAAGAATCAACGGACGGACGCTCCGCCTAAGTCGTTGTTGATTAAAGCGTTGAAACCAAAGGTGAGTCCAGAGGGGACGGAATGGACACAGTGCCCGGTCAGGGCCCTCTAGTACTATCTGGAAAGGACTAAGCCGCCTGGAGGAAAGTTTCCATCCCGAGCTCCGTTGTATGAACAGTGGGATCAGAAGACGGGGGATGTCCTGCTCCTACCGCTGTCGGCCATGAAGGTGGGAAGACTGATTTGCCAGGTCATCAGGCAGGCCTACTAGCAGGGTCCAGAGCTTCAGGATCTGTCTGTGAAAGTATGTGCCTACGACTTAAGAGATTTGGCGGCATCTTGGGCTTTTTGCTTCGGGGATGCCATTGGGCGAGGTGGTGGCAGCAAGCTCATGGGCAAACAAGAACACTTTCATCCCCCACTACCTGCGTGATGTAGGTTCTCCTGGCACGAGTGGGCTACAACGTCCCCATGTGGCAGCAGGAAGTGTGAAGTTGTGAGGAGTGATGAAATTGTGCACAGTGGTGAAACGGCGACAAGACACAAGGCAGTGTTTGTGTTCGCCAAATCCACTGGAACTTTCCCTGAATGGGTTAGGGAAGTTAGAAGGTGGGAAATTAGAGAAGGCACGAGTGTTTGTCAGGAAGAAGAGCTTCAATGTGACGAGAGTGATGTGCTTTTGAAAAAATTTTGCATACTGGAGAGAAGCCGACCCAACGCAAGGCAGTGTCCAGGGTCGCCCACACAAACTATTTCCCAGTCGAGAAGTGGTGGAAGTATGCAGTTTGTGTACGGGGACCTTGTGCACAGTGGATACCAGGACTGCAGTCGATGCAACCAAGGGCTACGGCGATTTGCACGCTGCAGTTTGCATCACTGTTTTGCACGTGATTCGTCCTCCGTGTGTTCGCGTTTCCATCTTGGTTCCGTGCAGAAAATCGGGACAGACGCTGCCCCCAAACCGTGGTGACATTGGCGCAAAAGCCGTGGGTTCCTTCGGGGAAGACAGAACGGACACAGTTCCCGGTAAGAGCCCTCCGTTCCTACCTGACAGCCTTCGTGGAGAGGTCGAAACAGCCTGGGGAAAAATTCCAGCCGAGCCCCGTTGTTTCTGGCAGTGGAGCCAGATGACAGGGGGTCCTTCCCCAACCTTTGTCCCCCTGTGCAGGTAGGCAGATGGGTGTGGCAAGTCTTCAGCCATGTCTGTGAGCAGGGTCGGGATCATCTGGATCTACCGGGGAAGGAACAAACCCATGAGGTGAAGGCATCAACGGCGTCTTGTGCAATTGCGTTGGCGACGTTTTTGGATGGGGAAGGGGCAGCCTGGGGCAAACAAGGTCGCGTTCATCTCGCATTTTCGGCGTGGTGTTGCTTCGCGAGATGGGTGCGATGTGCGACGTCCCCACGTGGAAACAGGGAGCGTGGTTGTTTTGTGATAAGTGGAATAAGTGTGCACACTGGTGAAAGGGCGACAAGGCCTAAGGCACTGTACAAACGTTGCCATGCCCATGGGAATTTTTCCCTGTATCGAGAAGGTGGGAAAAAGATTAAAGGGAGCAATTGTGTTTTCGTCACGACGAAGTACTTCAGTGTGACGGTGGTGAAGTGCTCCGTTTGAACTCATTGCATTCTGGAGAGGTCCCGACCTATCACAAGGCAGCGTTTTTAGGTTGGGCCGCAAGGACTTTTCCAATTGAAGTAGATGTGGATGAATGCAACTTGTGCACAGTGGGATGTACACAGTGGAATGAAAAGAGACTGCTATCAGTGCAAGCCAAGTCTGCTGTAGCAGGGATGTGAGCAGTCTGGAACCAGAGCTCAACCCAGAGAACTGGCTAGTGGGTGGGTGAGGTTCCTAGTTGTCAGAAATTTAAATGGTTGTGAACAGAAAAGAGGAGTGATGCAATGCAAAGAGGTTACAGGATTCGTGCTGTCCCGCCATCCTATTGGACAAATTCAGCACATACTAGAGGTCAGTATTTTACAGATAGTAAGAAACGACAATTTTAACTTGATTTAAAATTAGTTTTTACTATCCTAAAATACTTACCTCTAGTAGTACTCGCCCGGCCTCCCCGCTTCGCAGAACCCTAATTGAGAAGGAAGGTGTCTGGGAAACGAAAGTGACGTGGGGAGGCTGGAGCTGTATTGTTGGGAGCAGCGATTGTTGCGCTCCAGGTGGCAGTAAGGCTAACCTCATTGCATTGCAAATGTTGCAAAGGTTTTTAAACGTTATGGGGTTTAAAAAATTCGGGTAGGAACACCAAATCGAAACGATTTGTGCACATACTAGAGGTAAGTATTATAGGATAGTAAAAACTAATTTTAATCAAGTTAAAATTGACGTTTTATAAAGCTAATCGAAACTACATTTGGCTTATTAAGGTCCATTGAGATTGTAAGCCAAGTGAGATACTTAGTAAGCGAGATTATGTAATGAGGCCATTTCTGTGTTAAAGGCCATCTTGAGTGAAACTAATTCTACGTGATTTTATGAGTGTTCTGCCCACAACGAACAAGAGGAGGTGAAATTAACAAACAGATATACTTGTATCATCACGGATATACTTGTATGTGTAATTTTTTAATTAAGTGGTTCTCAAGAGTGGTACTAAAAAAAATTGATGCAAGCGGGTGGGGTTTTTTTTTTTTCCGCTTTTCATTCCCGATTTTTCAGATGTGGGCGGCGGCTTTTTTTTTCTTTACCAACCAAACAAAACAAAATCAATAGCTTTTGTTGTGGACTAGAATACGTATGATTTAATGCCAGGATCAGCATGCAAAAGTTGCACATTTGATAAACGTCAGTATTTAGATGCAAGTTTTTGGTTTAACATGCCTTTGAATGGCTCATAGACTCGTTGAGGTGATCATGTCAATGGAAAAAAAGACCTCGTGTGGTCATCAGCTCCAGGAAGTGTTTGGCGAAAGAGCTGTGCGTGATCAGAATGTGATTAAAAAACCGTTTCATGCACCCAGAGAAAACCAATGTGTGTGCTCCTGAGTACCACTTAATTAATTTTTTGCAGTCTGATGAATGGATATAAACATGTAACTAAAGTTCGCTTGCCCTTAAATAATGGAATCAACTTTTTTGTATTGTACTTACTACTCAGAAAATGTCTAGGAAAAGTTAAAAATACGAAGGTTTTCTGAAATTCGGACAAAAACCTGCAAACCTCAAGTTTAACTGCGTGTCTGCCGAATTTGCGTCTTATTCAATCTTACAGATTCCGTTACAGAACAGCTTCCATATGTGCTCTCCCCAAATCCCCTATCTTTTCTAATGTTCTCTTAGGAAAATTGTGTTATTTTTCAGCACTTTCAACAGCTTTGGTATTCGCCGAACTAGGAGGTCATCGTGATCCAGCTGCACTTGACCAAGTATTCCAAAATATGCGAAGTGTGCAAGTAAAATGTCATAGGTATGTATCTTTCTTCAAGACTGATTTAACCCTGTGTACTTATTCAAGCCAGTGTTCTGCCCCCATGGCGAGGCCTTTTACTGCTCAATGTGCGGTCTAAGAGGAAATCATCTGTTTGTCTAAAATTTTATTTTATTAATGCTTAAACAACCTTGTGGACAGAATAAAAGCACTACAAGTAGTTAATGTTTTAAAAAGCCAGCAAGTGCACATGTATACAATAAAATGCGACGTTTCGGGATTTATCATCCCGTTGTCAAGCAAAAAAATAAATTTTATAGCATAGGCTACAAGTCACAAGATACACTTAAATGGTTTCCCATTTTAAAGAAAAGCAAGCCAGAGCAGTAAAAAGTAAAAAATAAAAGGTTAAAAAGATAAAAAGTGAAGCCCAGTCAGCACAAATACAAAGATAAAACCAACTCTCTGGTTCAGCACCAGATAAAGACAGGGCACACCCCAGATCTTCAAAATACGCAAGTCATTTTTCAAGAAAATAATTTTCGTGCTCGTCTTAATTTAGAAACACTTTGCATCCTAACACAACGACCACCAGTCCATAATCATTTGATGCCTAATAATAAACAGTTTTCGGAATATATACCAATCCTTCACAAATTTGGAATCGAAAATTTTTCCCACCAGGGCCATCCCACATAAATAGCCACCACCTCCGCTCTTCAAATCACTTCTTCCCTGCTTCGTTAGGGAGAGGTCGTCCCAGTTCAGCTTTTGTGCTGACTGGGCTTCACTTTTTATCTTTTTAACCTTTTATTTTTTACTTTGTACTGCTCTGGCTTGCTTTTCTTTAAAATGGGAAACCATTTAAGTGTATCTTGTGACTTGTAGCCTATGCTATAAAATTTATTTTTTTGCTTGACAACGGGATGATAAATCCCGAAACGTCGCATTTTATTGTATACATGTGCACTTGCTGGCTTTTTAAAACATTAAATAAACAACCTTGTGGCAAAGTTGTAACCCAAATGATAAGTGATGCAGTTCACTCAAGTGATCCAACAAGATGTGAATTTTGTTCCGTCTCTATTCCGGGAAGCAATGGATGAGCCAAATTGTTCTTGTAATCTACTTGCAGGTCAAAGCACAGTTCCCAAAAATAACATTTTACTAAAACGGGGTTTTACCCCTAAAAATAGTTTTTACTTAGCCTAAAATACTTACCTGTATTTTATATATGCTTTCCAGTTTTGGAAATGCTACCCGTCCCAAACATGAAATTTCTACTCTCCTGGTCCTTGCAATGGCACTCCCCGGGGCTCATGACCACCGCTAGGCGGCGCCCCATTCCCGCTCATTATCACAGTTTGTCTCCCCGTTCTAGACGGTTCGACGCGGGAGGAGGGTGGGTTCCTACAGGTAAGTATTTTAGGCTAAGTAAAAACTATTTTTAGGGGTAAAACCCCGTTTTTACTGCTAGCCTAAAATACTTATCTGTATTTTATATATGCTGACTTTGTCCTACCTAAATAGGTGGCGTCGAACCCACGCCTTTGCAAGACCATCCTACCGAAATCACACAAAGTGGAACATGTGTGAACGCAGTAAGCAACTGTAGACCCTTTGGGTCCGGTAGATAACCTACAACCCTTACCTTAATACTTCACTACTTTACCTGCCGCGGTGAATTGATACCCTCTGTTACCTGATGAGGGGGTTCCCACACGCTGTAGATGGTGGGCGATGAAGGTATTGCGGTTCCTCCAGCGACCAGTTTCGATATTTTCCTCCAACGGCGTTCCAGCTGTTAGCGCCCAAGATGTTACCCTGGTATGAACCCCGTGCATGTAACACCGCCCCCTGGCAGGAGTGTCCGAGCGACGTGCTCCTGTGAAAGCTCTGCCTATCGCTCTACCGTAGAGCCCTGGTGATGCAGGGCCGCGCGTAAAGTACCCACCATCCTTCGTGAGCTTTACGAACAGCGGGACTCGTGGCCTATCTCCACGGTACGAAATCCCTACAGCTTCAAGTTTCCTCACATAACCTTTTGGGTCAAGTGAGGAAGGCCCTCACCGCTCGGGGGGCAGAGAACCTATCCGAGAATCCTGGTTCCAATGAAGGGGTTAAAGTTGACACCACAACTGTTGTCGGTGTCTCATCTGTCTCAAGGGTAAAACTGAGGTTTCTGGGGAAGGCATCGTGCCACCGCTCAAACAGGGGAGGGGGGGGGGAGACCAGAATATGCAGAATGCATGGAGGGTCCCCTTAAGGGCACAGTATTCGCCCTATAGGGCATAGTACACCGAAGGACTGGGTAACTCGCGACAACACTGTGCTTACATATGTCTCCTTGCTTCCCCCCGCCTGCCAACCCTGAATAGATGGCAGCCCTGCACCCTTGATAGCACATGGTGTCAAACCCTGGTCAAATAGAGAACTAACAACTCGTAAAGTTCCCATGGTTAAGGTTGTGATGCACTAACCGTCTTAACACTGCACCACTCCAACTACCCTCTCCACATTCCTTCATAGATCTGTAAGGAAGAGTCGCGGTGACACTCCCCCACCACGTTGGAGACTCCCTTGGATGATCCTCCTTTAACACGCTCACTTTTCACAACCTGCCGGCGTGATGGTGTGGGGCGTAAGGTTTGGGTGGAGTGTGCTGCCCAGACGCTGGTAAGGGAAGTCGACCCGGTCCGCCGACTTCAGTGTCCATAGTTCTGCCAGTTGTAAACGAATGACCCCGCCCCTTGGCCACCAAAAGTTGCCCACTGGCTGTCCCACGATACTAGCAAGCCCCACGAAATGTGCGGTTGCAAGGTTGAGCTGGGATTGTCCGCACTCGGCTTTGACCCGGACTGCGAAGTTAGCCGAGACCCGGACTGTGTGCAGACCGACATCGGCTGTCCGCTGCTCCATGCCTTAGACCAGGACTGGGATACGATCGAGTCCGGGCATTCCTGCCCGTTCTTGTCTCCCTCCTGGCCACTACTGAAAGCTAAGGATTCCAGTCTGGACTTGGTCCGGCCGGTCCCCATCGATACCTGGTCGGAGATTTGTGGGGCAGGCCCCAAAACCACACTGTTAGGATCGTGCCCAATGTCATCTCCTATGTATAGGCGATGACTCGTCATCACCATACCCTGTCGTATCCACACTGCCGTCCCGTCTAGGTGAGCCCGGTGGGGTAACATTGTCCTGTAGATTCACCAGTCCGTCCCCCGAGCTGGTGTCGACGAGGCAGCCCCCAGAGCCGACATATCTCATCGTCCTCCAAATCTACTGATGTGGCGAAGTTTTCCCCCGTTGGGTAACTTCACGGGTATAACCGCCACTGGAACCATCCACTGACCTTGCCCAGATTTATCTTTCGTCTGGGAAGGCAGCGCTAACGTGACAGCGACTAGTATACATAACTCCAACTACAATGCACCAGAACAAACGAACTGCTATGGTCATGGCTGGCAACCCCTCTCCAATCCTGTCGCATTGTCATTCAAGGGTACAGCGTGTCAAGCTATCCCTTGAATCCATACAAGCAAAATCTACAAAGTGTCTAATATTTGGCTTGTTAAATTGTCTGAACAGAATCTAAAAATGCCTGATGAAATGCGTGTTTTTAGGTGAAAATCAAACAAAATACACGATTTCACACATTTTGTCGGATAACTGACTTTTTCGTGTATCCAAGATACGGTAGACTTAGCATGGATGCTTGAATCACTATCACATTTCCCCCGAATTCATAAACACGTAGTCATAAAACACCCTACCAAGTCTAGGCAATGTTAGAACATGTCCCTCGCCGATCATGAAAACACCGCAGAATTCCATCATCCAATAATGGTAGCCTAGTGGTAAATACCATGTCAATTCACCCATGCACAGGCAATGCTGCTATAAAAGCCACCGTAAACGAACTTCCCAAATAAACTTTACGCTACATCACAGATCTTATTTTTACCCTATTACCAATTTTCTGAGTCGTTAGGCTAATATTTCCAATAAAACCGTGAAATGTCAGTTCCAGGTTGACACCAAGTAAAGTGTAACTGTCTTCGGCCTGTCAGCCACCAGGGCCGTAAGCCAATTGCTCGCCAGCTGGTAACCCATACATGGTTCGTCCAAAATTCAATCAAGAAAGTGATACTTGAAAGTGAGTAGCAAGTGCAATAATTCCAAACTATTAAAACCTCATAAGATAGCCTACAGGCTAAAATTACCAAAAGGTTGGCAAAATTATGAGGTTTATAATTAAATGCCGACCAAGCCGCTTTGCCAATTATAAATCATTAATTATAAAACTAAATGAAATCTTGAAACTAAGTGGTAAGCACTTAGCAATGTTCAACAATTATTCATCGCCAAAACCATACTCCTTTAGGAGGAAGTTTTATCCGCAACACGAATAACCAAAATCCATACCACTTAATTGCCAAATTTTACTCGTTAAAATTAAGAATATCCACAGCAGTGAATGCGACTGGCGACACCACACATTCCAAGCATCGAATCACCAACAGTCATAACCCAAGTTACATGGAACATATGCTGTGGCCAAGCGACTATCAATTGCAGAGAACTAATTGACTTCCACTAAGCTTAACATGAAGCTTATAGATATATAACTTTCATCATTGGGGTATGACAAAAGTGTATAATTAACTATCTCCCTTGAATGTGTGGAAATGACAAAGCGTTACTTTAGTAGGCTTTGACAAAAAACTCAAGACTCAAACCTTACTCAAGATTGTCTTACCAATACTATATTAATAATGGAAGATTAAATCAATCTCAATTTTAAGATTAACATGCAATCAAAATTAATACATTATATATAAAATACCACGCATGATATGGCGTGCCCGCGGTTAAAAACTGCGACACCCATGTGCACCAGCGGTCTGTGACTGCTACATGTGCCATTTCGTCTAGCGCTCGGGATGTAATCAACTACCGCCTGGATATACCAGTGGTTGACGATTTTTTTGGCGCTATGGGATCCATCAACTGCCCTCACGCAGAAAAGACTGGGAGAGCAGCGATAATGTGACTACGACTTAAGTTAAACTTCCACAACAACACACCAAGAACAGTAACAAGCAAGTTTGAGAGCATCTACCATCTCTCCATCCCTGTCGTATTGTGATTCAAGGGTACTGCGCATCAGGCCAGCCCTCGAATCACTGTCACATTTCCCAAGGTGTTAGACTAACACCAACCATCAAACACAACTAGCAATGTTTCAATGATAAACCAATTTGGAAACAATACTCGTAACCAACCATACACTAGACTCTTACTGTAACACACTATGGTCAAAATAGAGGGCTGGGGTGGGGTTGCCATCCCCCCCCCCCCTTACCTGGACGTCGTGGTGAGGGCCTGCATGCCCTAATCATACCTACCCCGGACGTCACCGTACAACAATATACACCACTTTATCGGTACAAACTATTACAAACCGATAAAGCTGACCGACATGTCCCAACTTTCACTTGGGAACATGGACAGGTAGCACAACCTGCCATTCTAGAGAATACATACATTATAATCTGTGAGCACATGTAGATGTAATACTGACTGGCCAACTGCAAGCCATTCCCGACTGGAGTGGAAAGGCCCGAGGTAGGAGGTGCTGCAACTAAGCACGTCTCCCAAACCGTGCATCCCTTTGGGAGCCATTCCCGTGAAGCTTTCGGAAACACCACACTCATAACCTAACCGTCTGGTCCGGGCCCGACGCTTTGCGTGTGTCCATATTATATGGCATGGATCCAATAATGTTGAAAATTTTTTTTTTTTTTTTGTAATTGGCTCCAGCCACATTCCATTGGAAACCGGCTGTTTGTTTCACAAATAAAAAAAAATAACTAATAACTCGATCGGCCCGTGTCATACAGAGACGATAAGCTACCAGAAAATAGTTTAAATAAGAAAACTACTTTCCCACGCACAGACACATCGCGGTTTCGTCACACAAAATTAACGCTCCACCGTCTGTCTGATCGGCCGATCGTGTTCACGAACGGCCGACGCACACTGTAAGCGTCACACATCACGATTCCATTGACCCACACACTGAACGAAATGCCGTTAATAAACACGAAGTCGGTCGTGTCTACAAACTGCTCATCACAATCTCCATGGTGGCACACCTTCTCTTGGATGGAAAACAATAGCCAATTAGCCACCCGTCCGCCAGTGACCCGGCGGACTGTCCGCCGGTCACCAGCCCGCCATTGTCCCGGACTGGGCCGCCGGTCACCAGCCCGCCATTGACCCGGACTGGGCCGCCGGTCACCCGGACTGGAACGATGTCCGCAGCACTAATAAACAGCCGCCGGAATGCGGGAACCGGTGGACCAACAAACATTCAAAACCGTCGAAACACCTTTCTGCGTCGCCAGTTTCGATTACTTCACCACAGCCGCTTGGTCGGCTTTCCATCCCCCCTACGCCTTTTCCATTTCGTTGTCACGCACGGCGCTACCATGCCGCCATGACCGGTGCCTGATACGGGTTCGATGCTGACCCGGACAGCGCCCAAACAAAGGACGCGTCCGCTCCTATCAGCAGTCGAGCATTACTCGTTGGAATCACGGAAACGACCCCCGATTCCAAATACATTCATATTGTTGTTTGACGATGAATGCCCTCCTAAAACGGCTAATTCCCTAGCCGTCTGATGCAAACCACTACGCTCGGTCGAATCTGCCCACATTGCCTCGACCGTCACGATCGTCTAGGCCTAAATTGTCGCACACTTCGGCACACTTCTAAATTCAAAAGTCACAAACTCTGCATCGGTGACACCAAGCTTGTGTTTCCAATTGATTCATCTTCTTCCACACTTTTGCTTCCCATAATCCGGGTAAGAAGCACATTTCGTATATCTTGTAGGCTTTCTCATGATGAGAGAATAGAGTAGTAGCGACTATCTCAGTCGCGTCCCAAAACAAACTGTGATAATGAGCGGGAATGGGGCGCCGCCTAGCGGTGGTCATGAGCCCCGGGGAGTGCCATTGCAAGGACCAGGAGAGTAGAAATTTCATGTTTGGGACGGGTAGCATTTCCAAAACTGGAAAGCATATATAAAATACAGGTAAGTATTTTAGGCTAGCAGTAAAAATAAAAGTTTAATTTCTTCGTTTTGCACATAGAATTGATTATATGTACAACCCTTGCTCCCATTTAGTGAGGATATAAAATCGAGGTTGTACCAATTCTATTAAAACAAAGCCATGCTGAATGGTTGAATTGTCTTTAATACATTTTGTCTAAGTCACTTTGCCACAGTTTTTATTGACATTGTTTAACTATTACTTTTTATTCTTCTTTTTATTAGTATTCGTATGTCGGGCTCAGCTGCACTCAACATGTGTATGGTGGCTAAAGGAGTGGCAGAGTGCTATTATGAAGCTGGGATCCATGTGTGGGACATGGCTGCATCGTCACTCATAGTGACGGAAGCCGGAGGAGTGCTGCTAGATTTCTCAGGTACAAACCCCACAAGAAAGTAACACATAAAGTGTAGGATAATTCACTATGAAAGCAAATTTTCTAATTTAAGAGAAGAGTAGTGTGTAACAGGGATTGACCAATCCTCTTCAAAATCTGAATATGGATAATTTGCTAATGTTACTGGATCAAAGTAGCATCTGAACCGAATTTAGAAAAAATATTTTTTCTATGCCGACGAAAATGTGCATTGCCTGGAATTCTAGCATTCTCCTTGCCTAATGCTGTTTGATCTAGAGATTAAAGTTATGGAGCCCACCATTCTCGCACCCGGGACCTTCACAGCATCAAGATCCACCCGCTCGTGTCTCTTCACCGTCTCTTATCCAACGATCGTCAGTCTTCCTACCTGTGATGACTTGGATTCCGAACACACTCACTTCGCGGCATCGTTCGCCGATGATCCAGACCGTATGGAAATTCCTCTTCCGAATCTCCTCAAAACAGTCGAGTATATCATCTCTGACTGTTTCCTCTACTGATCGTGTCAAGAACCGGAGTCTCTCCACTGGCCTCGGCTTTGGTCTTCGCTGCTGCCTCCCTTGCCAGCAAGCAATGCTTGGACGATCCACAACCTTACTCAGGACCCTCCTCCGCGCCCTGGTCGGGAAACCTCTTTCTTCCCACCAACAGGGGATGGGCCTGCTAATCCAAAGAACTTTTGATACTTATCCCCGCACAGAATTCCTGACGGTCGGAATTCAATGGTCGAGGGATAACGATCGCCTCCTTCGCCTAGGCCTTCAAGCTGCCTCTCAAACGGATGTTTTGAATACTGCAGCTAACTTTGCAAGAAACAGTCTACTAAGCCATCCCCACTGGGAACCAAGCGCTTGGCCTTTCTCATCAGCCTGTTACGGCTTGCTTTGGTATATTTCACGAATTGGTTCAATAGAATGGTTATTAACTCTTCACTCCTCCTTTGCGAGGTCGCTCTCAATACTGCTCCCAATCTTGATGACTACACGCCACAAACTACGCTGTCAGCCTATTCATGAGTCTGATACGTGATATACTCTTTCGTGGTCTCATTCTGAAGCTCGCACCACATCTAGACATCGCTCACAAACCGAAGGCACCTCGGCCCAGACCAGTTACGGTTCCCTAAAGTCCTGTCTCGTCCCTTTCGTGCGTATGCTAAGGACAACAGGCACTTGACCCCCTACGCACGAACCAACCCAACTCATACTCCCCCCCCCCCCCCGACAATCCGCCCTTTCGTATCAATAATCAATCATTTGCATGTTTTAGCATTAAACTCCTTTCCAAATTTAATTTCCTGAGTCCGAAGGTTGAGGGAAATTTGTTGGAAGTAGTTGAGTGCTAAAACGCACAAATAATACATTTCATAGAAGGACAAGTGGGATTTGGTCTGAGAATTTTTGTTTTCTTTCCACAAAATGATTCTCCGAAGTAATTATGATTATTCTAAATACCGATGTCCTGGTCGAAACTTCGACTGACGCTACGGATTATTTACTTTGGCTGCTCATCATAGTGACTCACCAATAACTACGCACCACCAAAAGAGTTCTAGGTCTTCCAAATTTGCAAATTTTCGATAGTTTTTCTCAGGCATGAACTGTCTTCCTACCCACCAACGATCACAATTTGAATTTCGTGCTACACTACTAGTCTCCCAGTCAGCCTTGAGATGTCATTCAAGATTACGAGTCAAGCTCTATGAGTGAGAACGACTACAGCAGCGGCCAGGATGAATGACATCTCAAGGCCGACTGGGAGACTAGTAGTATAGCACGAAATTCAAATTCAAATTGTGATCGTTGGTGGGTAGGAAGACAGTTCATGCCTGATGAAGATAGTTGTAAAAACTATCGAAAATTTGCAAATTTGGAAGACCTAGAACTCTTTTGGTGGTGCATAGTTATTGGTGAGTCACTATAATTTTGATTAGCGATACCAACCCCATCACATTTCGTATTACGCCTAAACAACATTTTAATGCCGTGGTTAAAGGCACCCTGACCGAAAGGCATCTTCGTGTTTCCGTAAAAGTTTGATGATTAACAAAGGTGACGTCATTTCCCTAATATGGGCATAATGAGAACGAAAGCAAAATCATGTCTATTTACTGTATAGATTATAGATCTATGGTTTTGTTTGTCGGTGACCATTCAGAAACAAGTAAAGTTTTGATCTGTATAATTACTGAAGCAGAAAGCTTTTCAGTGTCAAGTCGGCATGGTGCTCGTTTTGCGGAAAGAAAACAAAAGTCTCACCTGAATTGCAGACAATAATGCAAAAATTTAGTAAACCAACGTGTGGTTTGTTAGGGGTCCTTGTTGATTCCAAGCAAGAACTGTGTAGTGGTCAGCGTCCCCCTGCTAGAAACTTAGTTGTAACATCAAGTACTGCTAGCCTCAGCATGAGCTTCCATGTTAAGTCAAACTTTGAAACCCTATAGTTTCTCCGAGAATTGACATAGACCAACGAAATTCAATATTAAGGGTTATGTCATAACTATTTCAGTGCAGTAAAAATTATTTAATGACAACAATCAAACCGTTTGGCCTCCATGGCATGGCATGGCCATTTCTTATTGTTACTGGAAATCTTGCCCTCGCCGGGAGATTAACCTATTTACAAGTAAAACTTAGGTATGAACAAGGCCTTTTGAACACTATTTTAATTATTATTAAAAAATGTCTAAGCGTATAAGCCATCACCATTGCACTAATACATATAACAGAATCTGCAGCATCCCACAAAACAAGTTGGAGTTTTTTTTTACACGTACTAATGTGACGCTAATGGCTTAATACTCTACAGGAACAGACACAAGATAAATACATGTAAAAGAATTTCCAGCATCCCAAAAATAAAGCTGAGACTCTTTTACACATGTTAGTGCGATACTCTGGCTTAAATGTATATTTTTATTGTATCTGTTCTTCGAGAGCACTAAGCCATTAGCATTACACTAATACATGTAAAAAAAAAAACACTCCAGTTTGTTATTTGTGATGCATGCTGAAGATTCTTTTGCATACACGCTCGATTAAACGAAATCGAAATTGTTTACTTCGGTTAACGATTTGAGTGTTGCGCCGCACAAACTGTCTATTTAATCAACACATAACCAATATCGTTCATAAAGATTTTAAAGTGCTCGGTTTTCTGAAGAGATCCCTCTTTTTTGTCACTGATGTTAAAACCATTGTTCTTGCATTGAATACACAGTATATTAATGTATGCATCGGTTGTTTGGAGTCCATCACAACAGTATTTAAAAAATGAACTTGACCATGTACGTCTGTTGCAAATTTGTAATTATCAAGACAACTATACATATGAAAGGTAAAAATTCTGACATTACAACACTTCCAGAGATCCATTGGTCTAACTTTTTATATAGCCTACTTCATAACAAAATTCTTTGCACTGATCTCTTAAAAACCCTCTATATCCACGTTCCACCAGTTTCAACTAGAATTGAAAAAAAAAATTGTGGGATCCCTCACACCAGAACTGAATACAAAAAAATACTGTCTGTTGCAACTTGAAGCCTTTCACCACATGTTAAAGCTGGAAAGCAATCTGTATTTTATACGCCTAAGCATTTAGGCTGCCACTAGCTGGACGATAATAATATACATTGTTTTTTGTTCATACTTGAGAACTCAACTATTATCATTATGGTGTGCTAGAGTGAAGCCTTAGTCTCTTATTTTCATTTGCTAATAGGTGGTGAAGTTGACCTGATGTCACGTCGATTAGTATGTGCCAACTGTATCAACATTGCTAAAGAAGTTTGCAGTTTAGTAACACCATTATTTTTCGAACGTGATGGATGAAACTCTTACATCCAGTAATTGTGTTACAGTAGGCTCTCTTAACAACGAACAAGCTAGAGCTTCAAAACTGGTTCTTTATACAAAGACTTCTTAATATTGATGGTTCATTTCAGCGAATAGAGAGTAAACCCTGACAAATAAAGTCTACATTTTGATTGTACTGTGAGGACAGTGTGCATAAACTGTAGTGTTAATTTTGAGTGCATATTGCCTTTATAATCATCTGATGACTTCATTCGTTTCTTGGTCGATTCAGTGGTGTAAATCGCATATTAAACGCCCAGCCCCCTAAAATGCTTGAAAGTCAAAAATCGTGATATACTCTTGTTGACGCCCACCTCTTAAAAATTACCGATTTTCTGTGGTAAAATTAACTGAAATCTTCTTTTTTAACGAAATCAACGTTTCATCCCCGTAAATTTTGATTTTTCTGCAGCAAAATTAACTAAAAACTTCATACATTCAACAAAATCAACTTTTAATTCAACACGATTCACGGGAGCGTTTGTAGTCACGGAAAAAAAGTTTGCAACATTAGGCCTAGCGTTCAATCAATTACGTGCGTGATCTGGATTGGATTCACTCATTTAGTTTATTAGATCGTCCACCTTGCAATATCTAACATAATTCAAAGTTAAAACTAATTTCTAACCATCACCAACCTTTAACAACACACATTTTTGTTTACACAAATTTCCGGAAAGTCGTAAAATTGACATTGTTTTCTGTTCTTCCCTTCGTCCTGCCCACCTGGAGAGAGTAATCCCAGCCGGAAGTTCCTCTATCCAGGAAGACAGGCAAAAGGGAAGAACAGAAAACAATGTCAATTTTACGACTTTTCGGAAAACTGTGTAAACAAAAATGTGTTACCCAGTTGTGAATCGCATTGTCCATTTAAAGGTTGGTGATGGTTACAAATTAGTTTTAACTTTGAATTATGTTAGATATTGAAAGGTGGACAATCTAATAAACTAAATTTGTGAATAAATGAGAATAAAGGCATTGTGTGAATGACTGCATTATCGGCGATTTTTTTGTGATAAAAAACTCCCTCCCTGGGCAAGTTGGTTTAGAAGTAGATAATTCTTGTTTTTAACGCCCACCCCCCCAATTTCAGGCAACTTAATTTTACAAGCCCATGGGCGTTTAATACGCGATTTACTGTAGTATGTGAAAAGACCTTTATAATACTAGAGCTGTTCTTTGTATAGAGGTGTTTTTATCATATAAACAAAAGGTGGCCAACCAAATAGTTAAAAAAATGTTCGCTGTATTGAGGGTCTATTGTAGTTTGCTGTGTAGGAATTATTACTGTACTTAGGCTACCTAATTTTTATTGCTATATCAGTAAGGACTTGTAGTTTCTGCGATTTAGCAACATTTTAACTAAGAAGAATAACAAAACTTATTGTTGAAGTGGTAGGTGCACAAATCACTAACTGTAGCAAAAACGCCCATTTATTAATATTGCAAAATTCTGTAAATGCTGCAAAAGTCACAAATTGTCTTTGCTCGAACATGAAACCAAAAAGCTGGTATAATCTACAGCAGTCACCACCAATGCAATGTTCAGGCGGCAATCCTTTGGGATCAACTGCCAAATTCCATCACCACAAAATTGGTTGTAGTATCAGCGCGGAAATTACATGTCCTTATCATCAGCAACACAGACACTGTCAAATATTAAAAATTATGAAGGTTGGACCAAAAAAACTGGCGGATGATTTTTACTTTTTTCTTGGTAGCCAATAATTAAACATATAAAGCAGCCTTGTGAAATTTGAGGCTCTTCCCAAGTAGGATCCACCAAAAATTATTCTTGATCTTAATTTTTTTGCTGCTGCCTCCCTGTGCTAAAAGACACTTCTGGCATTGGATTAAAAAATTGCTACTGACAAAATCTATAATTTTATTATAGATAATTTAACAAACAGGATCAGGTTAAAAGAACTAATCACTTTATTTGAATTATGTTACAAATTTATTAATAAGTACTATACTGGCGCAAATGTAAGGTGAATTGTAATTTCAACCGTACACACTTAAAACAAAACGGCTGACGCTTTTCACTCCATTTTAGTATTCATTAAATAATTTGAAAACTGCTTTTAAGCTATTGACTAAAAAAAAAATTCGAATGGCTTTTCAAATTTTGATTACAAGCGTGCAAGACGCGTCTTTAATTCTGGCCAGTATGGTACTTGCACATGCACACGTAAAAAAAAAAATTATGTCGATAACCCATGTTTTGTTGTGAAAAATATGTACAATTATGGAGAGAATTTTTGTTTTCTTTCCACCAAACGAGGAGGATGATGGAATTACACTGATATTTTTTTCTCTCTTTTTACAAACTATGCATCATGGTCGAATTACACTGAGAGTTTTTGTTTTCTTTCCGCAAAACGAAGACCCTACAAATCAAAAGTGAAACCCTAAAACGAAATCACTAAGGAGAATCGTTTTGCGGAAAGAAAAACAAAAATTCTCTAACCGAATTCCACTGGTGCTTCTATGAAATTTATAATTTGTGCGTTTTAGCACTCAACTCCTTTCCAACAAATCTTCCTCTGGAAAGGAGTTTCGTGCTAAGCACTCATGGTATTATAGCCGATAATTTCCTTGAAAATCGAAAGTGAAACCATGAAACGAAATTTACTTAAGAGAATGGTTTTGCGGAAAGAAAAACAAACCGAATTCCACTAGTGCTTCTATGAAATATTTAATTTGTGCGTTTTAGCACTCAACTCCTTTCCAACAAATTTCCCTGTCTCTGGAAAGGAGTTTCGTGCTAAAACACACAAATTATCGATTTCATAGAAGCACTCGTGGTATTAAAGCCGATAACAAATGTTTTTGTTGTGAAAGATATGTACAATTATGTAGATAACCCATGTTTTGTTGTGAAAATATGTACAAATAAAAATAATTAATACAATTCAAGAATTGTTGGTTGGGTCTACTATTTGAATAATTTCATGATGGTCAACTATACAAAAATGACATATACATTACTTACAAAACCTGAATACCAGCTTCAGATTATTGCAGGAGCATTCTTTCCAGCAAAGAATCTATCTTTTATGGCAAAGACAAAAGTTTTTTAGCGGCTGGTAGTTTAAACCTTACCGTGAGGAAGGTGGCTTGCTATGTCTCGTGTTGTGTAACATGAATAAAGCTACTGCATAAAGAATAAAAATTGTGATGGCTGCCATATCTTGTAATGAGCGGTAAATATATTAATTCTCCAAATTATAACTCTGAAATCTTGTAAATGGTTGCATCAGGAACTGATTTGCAATTGTGTGGTATTTAACCACACATAGCAAATCTACGAAGAAAAAGGTGCTTTGTAGGCTATCTGAAATCTAACCAAACATTCTTTATGAATGAAAATGGTTTCAAATAGTTGTCTTAAATGCACCCGAGCACCCACTTCAGCCTACTTTTTCCACCGTATCACAAATGGGTAAACTCCTCTCGTTTGTCGTATGGCGTTTTTACAAAATACGTGGTTAGCAGATTCTTTTTACCTTTGACATATATTTCACCTCTGCACTCGCACTCAAACCCTTCAGCCATGAGAATTTTAGCACACTCGCTTGTCACCTGAAATGACATAAATTTTAATAAAAACCAAAGCAAGGTACTAAGTTTGCTTATGTTTTGATGTATCGATAAAATGTGCTTACCTGGATGCGTCCTATAACTCCTGTGCTATCCATACGACTTGCAACATTAACCGTATCACCCCAGATATCGTAGAACGGTTTGTGTTCGCCTACTACTCCTGCTATCAATGGCCCATATGCGATGCCTGTGATCAGAAATGGCAAAACTGTAGATCCCACTGTAACACAAATTCTCAAAGAATTTCTCATTCTAAACGCAGTCAATATCTCTTGCCTGGCACCTCTTGAAAAAAAAAAATTAGAAAAAGGCTTGGATTTATAATGGCTAATTGAGCCCATTCCCGTGCATGCTAGCTCATTTAGTCTTGAGAGAATTGTATCGTAGTTAAAAAAAAGTTTCTATTGCTACAAAACTATATTACCTGTAAATTTTAGCATTTTTATTCTCAAATATATTTCTCCCTACATATTTAGTTGATTTTTAGCCAACTACCAGCTTGCTAACCCCGAAGTGTGAACCTGCACTTCCCTCCAAGATACAAAAATGCTGAACGGGAATTCAAGTCTTTTTAAGCGCTCGTTTGGTTCTGACATGCGCTCTCTGTACTGCCCTGTATTCACTATGTGGACATTTCAGGCGATTGTAATAACGAAAAGCATGAAGGATGCAAAAGCATGTGGCTCCCATAAGAAGCCGCCGAGGAAGAATACCTCTCCACCATTTTGTCCAGTCTTTGTGCCCTCTCAACCTGGAAAAACTTTAATCAACCAGTTCCAGACCTTCTCGCCATGAGTCCGTGACCTAGCACTTCGTTCGGCTACGTTGGTCTCCACTGTTCTTGCTGAAGAAGGATTGGATGGTGAAGGACCGTCAGCCATGAGTCATCGTCCCGTATCCTTCGGTCTACCTGCCGGCTGGCCTTGACTGTGCCCCGCTGCCGTCCGTTCCCGCTGACTACAATTATCTTCTGCATTTTCCGTTCATTCTTTGACTTTGCATGGACGTACCTTTGATGATCTTGTAACTTTTTATTTGCCGAGGCTGTCTTGTCACCACAACAATTATCATCTGTTAACCGAAACCTGGATCCTCTTCATCAGTATTTCACCAGTCTTGCACGGCAATTGGCTACATCGATCGTTGACAAGGAAGTTTTGCAACAGGAATTAAAGAAAATAAAGAGCGAAATACTCGACGGTGAGCTTCGAGTATTTCGCCTTTACTTTCTTAATTCCTGTTGCAAAACTTCCTTGTCAACGATCGATGTAGCCGATTGCTGTGCAAGACTGGTGAAATACTGATGAAGAGGATCCAGGTTTTGGTTAACAGATGATAATTGTTGTGGTGACAAGACAGCCTCTCCTAGAGTTAAAGCCGATGGCGGAAAGGTAGCCATGTCCTTGATTTCGAAGCCCTCCTTGTCCACTAACTGGAATTTTTCTACAGTCGACACGTCAGCTATTTGTTGCTACCAAATTTCAAGAGACCCTTGTTCAGGTTAACCTTTGGATCTTTCTGTCATCTCCAACAAGTCGGGTCAACTTCACACGCCTGTACCGAAGACTCATGATGGTCCGCTATTTAACAAGAAATAAACGAGCAATTTGATCGAGCCAAGCACAACTTTAAATCTCGACATCCCACATCTTCTGTCAATAGAGTTGTTACTGCTATGTCTCAAAGCAATTTCAATAACATCCATAAATGGATCAACCAGAATTTTGTCAACTCGTCCAGGACTCCTAAGCGAAGGCGCTCCCCTCTTTCTCACCACTGCAAAATTAAAGGAATCTTCTGACAGTCAGAGTTCAGCAAGTGATGGCAGCCGTTTTTGGCCGTAATGGTGGGCGTGTCACTATCAAGGTGACGCCAACAAAAGACAGGGATGTGAGACACACTGAAGCGAAGGCGAAGGTTGAGCATGGTAGTCTACGCAGCGATTAACCACCATACGCAACATCGAATACATGACGAAGAATGAAGGACAGGGGTGGAAGTACGGAAACGCATGCTGGAAGGAAAAAATTGGATGAATTCAATGTTTTCTTGTCTCAAGTATCTCAAATCGACATTCAGATGAATCCTCGGTTGATCGTGACAGTGTCGACACATTGGGCATTCCACTTTCAGAGCTTTTGAAAACATCATCCCAAACAATTTCCTGTTCAAGCCTACTACGGAAAGCCTTCCTTCGAAAAACAGAGGCCTTATTAATGGTTTTGGCTTTAACCTCACGGACTGCATCCCTCAAAAACACTCCGTTTTAGGCCACTCTACAAGGCTTCTTACAACTTTGCTGCACAATGAAGGCCTTCTGAAGGGTAAAGGGGAACCTCTTGAATTCGACAAGGATCCTCCCCACCTCACCCTGGAAGAGAATCTTGGTTTTTCAAGCCATTTGGTGATGGGACTGCCAATCCAAGAAATTTTGAAACTTAAGCTCAGTCTGAATTCCTCACTGCTGAGGTTAAACTCAACGTTGAGACAGGCATGCAGATTCTGAAGAAAGTCGAAGTGCAGTCGTCCATCCTTAAGGACAATGATTAAATACTAAGATTAGGCCTTCGAGCTGGTTCTCAAGCTGATGTTTTCAACACCGCCACCAATGCTCTTTGTGAAAAACTTTCAAAGGAAGCTAGTCCACATGAAGCCAAGTGCTTGGTTTTTCTTTTCAGCGGAGTTTTCAAGAATGCCTGCTTTCACTCTAGAAGTTGGCTAACTAGAGCCCTCTTCAACTCTACACTGCTGTACCAGACTGGCCTTACAATCACCATCAAACCTGAATGACTCGACAAAGCACGAGCTTCGCAATCAATCCATTCATGAAGCAGAAACCTTGTTGAAGGCCTCATCCCTAAGCTGGTCCGCACTTAGATGTTGCCCGGAAGCCCAAGGATGAAAAACCAATAGGCATCCTCAACGCTCCGACACAACCTTTTAAAAACTCCTCCAAACAAGACTACGAGAACGACTGGTACAGGCCAAGGAATCAATCTTCCTATGACGGTTTTAACTCTAATCGAGAAAACAATCAGCAGCCCTTGAACCCTTGGATCATCTCAACAATCAGTGTGGGTTTCAAGTCATCATTCAAAAGCAAAACAGCACTTAAGTCTCCACCACCCTAGGAGTTCGCCACACCAAACTCGGTGAACCTTTCGAACGAAATACAGGAACTCTTACGAAAAAAACAACTCTTCGCACCGGGGCTTTTATAGCTCCATCTTTCCAAGGCCAAAAAAATCGAGTGGAGAAAGACTGATCTCAAACTTAAAGCCCCTCAAAATGGAAACTCTCAACTCTATCAGACACTCTCTCAGTCTTCGTAGATCTCAAAGACGCGTACCTTCAAGTGCCACTACACCATACAGTATTACATTTCTTCCGCTTCATTTACGACACCAAAGCGTACGGATTCTAGACTATACCCTTTGGCCTTAACGCTGCACCAAGACTGTTCATATCCATTCTATGACCAGTTTTGGCACATCTCCACTAGCTTCAGGTTCAGTCACATGCATACCTAGATGACTGGCTTCTACAGAATACCTTACATCTACTCCACCACCTAAGCTTTGGAATGAATTTCAAGAAGTCAAGGTTATCCCCAGACCAATCGTTTCTCTTTCTAGGGGCCGTATTCATCCTCTCATCTACGACTAGAATGCGTAGATGTCTTACCACATTGCAGGATTTTTCTAAGCCAGAAATTGTAGATTTGAACAGCCTCATAGGAAAGTTGGACTCCATGGCAAATCTTGTCCCTTACGGAAGATGGATGACCCGTCCTTTCCACCTTTGTCGCATAGAAATTTTGGGAAACAAGTCGTCATTAAGGCGACTCCACACTTCCCTTGAACGAGCTTTTCCCACTGATGGTCAGATGTTCAGATCCTATCCCAGACAGTTCCACTTCACGAACCTCAGCCAGAATTAATCCTTCTGACGGATGCAGCTGGGGAGCTCGCATCGCAGACATGCAGGCCTCAGGACTGTGGACAAAGGCAGAATTGGATCACATAAATGTTCTGGAACTCGAGACAAGTTTTCAAGGCCGTCAATCATTTCCAATCTGGGGCATCCAGGAGAATAATACAAGTCCAGATAGACAACACAACTGCAGTAGCCTACCTATGGAAAGGAGATGGAACAAAAATCAGAGACCTTCACAACATCACCTTAGAGATCTTCAAGCTTTGAATTCAGTTAGGAGTGACACTCCTTGCTCTTCACATTCCAAAAAAAATCAGAACGTAATCGCAGACTTTCTTTCGAGGCTCAACAAAGCAACTTCAGGGGGGATTGGACTCTCAAAACATCCATTTGCAAATATCTGTTCGGTATTTGAAAGAGCCCTTCGAACCTATGACAAACTGCCATTTTCATCTTTTAAAGGACAACAGTCTTCTTAGTTACGTTAGCTTCAAGCCTGCAATGAGTGTAGTACATGCCCTCTCAATGGATCCTGCCTACTTGTTCTTCAACGAAGATTTCAGCGCCGTTTCACTGACTCCAAGAACATCATTCAGAGCGAAGACTCAGAAACCGAACCAACCATTGAAACCAATGATCATTCTGGCTCTTCCCACTATAACTGGGGACGAGCCTGAAAGACTACTCTGCTCAGTTTGGGCATTAAGATTCTATTTAGAGCGAACTGAAAGCAAAGAGATTCACAAGGGAAGAAGTCACCTTTTTCTACTGTTTAAAAAGAATTTCGGCGAAACTTCACCAGCAATGATAGCAAATTGGATCAACACGGTAATCGTGAACGCTTATCTGACGTCAATTGGCATGACCACAACATCAGAGTCACAGTACATGAGCTAAGGGCCATTTCCACCTCTTGGGCTTTCCACAATGGCATCCCAAGAAATGCATCTGTCTTCACTTCCCACTACTTCAGGGACCATGCAGAGGGACTTCACAAGCTGGGACCCATAATAGCTCAATTTCACAAAGAAGACACTCACACAGTCTTGTTAATTTTCAATAGGTGTCAGGCCCTCCAAAGTTCGATTTAGGTCTCTGGTTACATCCTTGCTTGTTGTCAGTTGCTTCGATTTGATTTGGCAGTTATCACAGCCTCCAGTATTTGCAAGGCATGGCATACATCGTGGCCTCCCATACTTGCAAGGCATAGGGCCAATCTGGCCTCTGTTTATTCTCCACTTGTGCGCCAACCACTCTCCTAAGTATTTTCCTATTAAATGTCCCACGTTGGGGTGTGATGGACCCCTGAGTGAGTGTCTTCTTCATGAAATTGAGCGATTATGGAGGAAATAAGCCATTTGACTGTTGATTTTTAGTTTCACAGTAGTTTTATTAACAAAGCTGGGACCCATCATCACTACCAGAACTGTTGTCCTGCTCCCTAAGCACTAAAGTAAATTTCCTTGACTTTGCAGGGCCACCACAACAGAAAAGAGGTCCCGAAACCTGTTGATTTTTAATTAATAAAGTGATAAAGTCTGACTTTTCGTGGGGCCAGCTCCTAACCCTTTGGGACGAGGTCTACTGTGAATGCTAAAATTTATAGGTAACACATTTTCGTAGCAATAGAAATAGAGAATTGTTGGCTAGCGAAAATATGTTACACAGGGACGTTTTTATGGGGGGGGGGTACCCCCAAAGTTTGGCCAGTTGGCAAATCAGTCGGCAAAATTAGATAATATTTGATCAGTCGGCAAAGCAGTAGGAAAAATTACATAAATTTTTGGCTAGATGGAAAATTATATTGGTAAATTTCTGGTTTACACCCCTCCAACTTTTATCCTTCCTGACGTCTCTGATGTTACCTGTACCCACCATTCCTCCCCTCGAGTCACCACCTTGACATATTGATAGGAATAAAAGATGACTTGAACTTGCGTTCAGTAGTTTTGTATCTTGGAGGGAAAAAAAATCAATTAAATCTCTACAGAGAAAAGCATTTGAGAATAAAAACGCTAAAATTACACGTCATGTATATTTCATTTATGCAATAGAAACAGAATTTAGCCAGCAATTTTCTCTTTTTAAATATGTGGTTCAACACCTGAAAAGCCTTAAAGAAGGCCTCGTATTTTCCAAGTGAAAAAGTTTAAACTCTTCTCGATATCGAGTAGTCACAAGGTTTTACAGTAGAACCTTAATTATCCGAACCTCGATTATCCAATCGCTCCGATTATCCTAACACCCTGATTATCCAAACTACCATTTTTACAAAATTTTCAGAAATTTGATAAGCACTGACTTTGCTTTATTTATGTCCCTGGAGTCATTTCATACTAAATTTTCTATCAGTTATCTAGTCTTACACAGTTCACAAACACTAAAACTGAGTAAAGAAAAAAGCTGTCCTCTTTATTTTTTGCATGTAAATTGAATTATCCGAATTTTCAATTATCCAAACATCCTTCGGTCCCAATTAATTTGCATAATCGAGGTTATTTATCTATTGTTAATTATTCCCTAGCTATAAAGCCATTTTAAAATGTGATGGCTACAAGATATTCTTTTGTAATCCTAGGATTATGTAGATCGTGTGGTGAATTTGGATTAGATACTGTGCTTAGTCGTTCGTCTGCTGCCTTGTGGTGCCATACAAGCAAAGAGTTCCTAGAGACTTCCGCTCCCATAGGCGCTGCCCCATTGCCCATTGAGCACAATCAGCTCTGGCAGCAGCAGATAAATTTGCAAACTCACCAATTCTTAGCTGAAAATCCTGCAGGCCATCCTTATTGATTTTATCCAGTTTTTCCATCATACAGGTTGCAAACTGAACCAACAATACAACATTTAGAACAGGATCGTCGGTACTTGTGCCTTCATTCTATGGGAAGTAAACAATTCCAAGTTTAGTTCGTAAAATGACAAATACAGAGTTTGTTACATTAAAGCGTCATACATTATTCCCTGGCAATGAAACGTAATTCTGAGCATGGACAAGTCACGGATCAAACCATGCAATCAAACTCCATCAGTCGGGCACTATTCAACAATTAAAACCTGGAATAAGATGCTTAATGAATACTCGCCACCATGCTTACTAACAAACTATACATTTTTGCTTCTTTTTTCTTGAATTCGTAGACAAAAACGTATCCTATTTTTTTTTTAGCCCTCTATAGCCTGGCATCCCTTAAAATAGACGTCTACTGGATGGCAAAAGCTAAGTACCAATGCGCAGCGCGAGCTTTGTGAGGTAGGCTTCGTACCAGTTTGGCTGAACGGGTTTCGAGGACTTAAAGGACGTCGTAAGTACCAAGTCTCATGAAATGCAAGTACCTTTTGCGGAATCGCTATAAAATTCTTCTCAAAGACGCTCAAACTCAAAAGTGAACAAATATTTCTCAGTATTGTGATATTCAATGTCGAATTTTCGACAGGCATTTATGACTAAACTAGATGTGTTGTTATAGTCCTCCTGTCATCTTCAGGCTCTCCTCGTGCGAGTTCTATTTACAAAACTGCCGCTTCAAAACAGAGACACCTCGCGTTCACTATTCATTTCCGGTGGTCGTCGTAGCCTGCTGCACTTGGAGGGTAGTTCTCTCGTCGCTCGTTTTTCGTGCTTTTCTTGTTATTCGTGCCGTTTTTGATTTTCCTGTGCATCATGCCATCTTCGAGTGAGTTGACCTCCCAACTCCTGGCTTATAAGAAATTTAATGGCAGGGTTTGAGGGGCCTTGCAAATTCATAAGGGGCTTCTTTTCTCCTAATTCGTGCTGAATGGCCAGTGATTCAAGTCCTCTCAGGTGTCTATCATTCCTAGAGTTTGAGACCAAGTGTGTTGTAGTGTCCTTCCATGCTATTTTGTGCCCTGTACTCATGCAGTGCGATGAGATGCTGTTTGTCTCCACTTTATTTCTCGTATCAGCCATATGTTGTTTTACCCTCTCATGCACACTCTTTCTCGTTTCGCCTATGTATGCAGCATCGCATCCACTGCATGGTACATGGTACACTCCTTCGGGGGTATTAGCTACTCTCTCAAGCTCTTTTTCCATATCGTGCTTCTCCTGTGAACGAACGAACTTCCCTCCGACCGGTCTCCTAATTTTCTTCAGCAGCAAGGATTTCAAATTCTTTCCATTTTTAACAATTGAATCAATGCCTTTCGTCTTTAACACACCTTGTATTTTTTCGCTCACTCCTCTCAGGTAAGTAACTCCTATTCTCTGAACTTCTTTTGCTCTCGTTGGCCCAGGCTCATTTTTCTCTGGGTGCTTTCCTTCTGTGTTCTCTCTTACATTCTTCCCAATGGCCTTCTTAATCAGATTGGTTTAGCATGCCCGGCGGGTACCCCAAATCAACGAACCTGCCTTTGGTGTTATACAGGTGTTCCTGGGTCACTTCTTTGGTGCTGGAGTGTTTTACAATTCGTGAGAATTCATTCAGGGCAATGTTGGGAGGTCAACTCACTCGAAGATGGCATGATGCACAGGAAAATCAAAAACGGCACGAATCACAAGAAAAGCACGAAAAACGAGCAACGAGAGAACTATCCTCCAAGTGCAGCAGGCTACGATGACCACCGGAAATGAATAGTGAACGCGAGGTGTCTCTGTTATGAAGCGGCAGTTTTGTAAATAGAACTCGCACGAGGAGAGCCTGAAGATGACAGGAGGACTAAAACAGCACATCTAGTTTAGTCATAAATGCCTGTCGAAAATTCGCTTTTTGAATATCACAATACTGAGAAGTATTTGTTCACTTTTGGGTTTGAGCGTCTTTGAGAAGAATTTTATTGATACAAACATCCAAAGTAAAATGGTGAGTTTTTTCTTAAAAAGGACTAACAAAGGCCATGAAAAAAAATAATTTTGATTGTTGGGCTTCCAAATAGGACAGGCTCACTTATGCCCTTTTTGTTGCCCCAATATTTCATTATTTATTTCTTCCATAAGAGGCCTATATAAGTTTGGAATGAAAAACAGTATACAAAAATATAAAAATACACATGTTAAAAAGCTGTAATTGCTTATAGCAAGACTGAGATTGGTGGTTTGGGCACGAGAGCATAATCTTCAAGCAAAAGTTAGTTAAATACTGGTACTCATTTCCTGGAATTTATGCATAGGACAGAAAAAATACTTCCCGACGTTAACAAGCAATATTACATAACTTGCAGTTAAAATCTACGATTGCATAAGTGGTGAATTGGACCATGGCAAGCTTACATGCCCCAAAATTCCTTCCACTAAAGCAGCACCAACTTACGTATGTAATACTGAATACGGCAATCTAACTTGAACAAAATGTCTTATTAAAATAAAAGCATGGCAGGCTTTTCACATTGCCACACAATGGTTTCCTACATTTTTTTTTTTAACAAATTGCCAATCGCTTTACAAACTTAGCCTTGAAGAAGTAAGGGTTTTCCGCATTTCATCTCGTAATTTCAGAAAATAAATGTGAAACGATGAATGGGAGTTCACTTCGGATAATCAGGGTGTTTGGACAATCAGGGTGCGGATAATCAAGGTTCTAGCCTACTGTACTTAAAAAAAAAAATCCACCCAGTTCGGCATAGGCCAGGGGTACATCCAGATTTTTGTTTGGAAGGGACAAAAAAAAATTATAAGGCCATTTAAAAAAAAAAGTTGTTTCTCAGGCATCGCGGCACGCCTAAAAGCCGCCGCACGAACCTATTCTTATTGAGAAAATTTGTCGAATTACACTTCTTCGACTTCTTCTTCGAAGTCTGAAAAATCACTGAAATTGGTAAAAATGTGTTAATTTTCATATCCATTAGGCCACTTAAAAAAAGAAAGTTGTTTCTCGGGCGAAAAAAAAAATTTACTATAATAATAATAAAAGCAATCTATTCACTCAAATAAAAGTGAAAAGGAGATGCAAGGGCTCAAAAGAGGCCACTTATAGCAATCCTAAATTAAAAAGAAACACAGCAAATAAAATTGGGAAAAGGTTTACGAAACTAGAGGTGCGTGTTCAGGACGATGTAAGAAGCCACTAAGGTTTAGTTTAGTTAATTTAAGTTTAAACGATGGAAGTGATGGGGCCGAGACAATCTCATCAGTAAGAGAGTTCCACACTGGGATGATTCGAATGGCAAAGAAGGACTTCCGAAGATTTGTTTTGAAACGGGGGAGTGATAACTTAAGGTGGTTCCCACGAGTCTTAGAAAGTGGGCTGAGTTCAAACAGCGGCAGGTCAAAAGGTAACATGTTGTGTAGAATTTGGAAGGTCAGAAAAAGGTCGGCTTTTAACCGACGACACTCAAGGGTGTCAAGTTTAAGTGCTTTTAAGCGATCGCGATAGGTTAAGTTTCTAAGGCCTGGAAGTGACTTGGTAAACCTTCTTTGAATTGATTCAATTTTGTCAATGTCCTTTAGTAGGTGCGGGGACCAAACCTGACTCGCGTACTCTAACATAGGGCGCACGTAAACTTTGAAGGCCCAAAGCTTTGTGAACACGGATCCCGAGCAGAAGCAACGGTTGACGATGGCGAGCCTACGACTAGCAGCCGCAGAAATTGTGTCACAGTGAGTAGAGAATTTGAGGTTAGACTGGAACCAGACGCCAAGGTCTCGAACATTTTCATGTTTCCCCACGAGGACCTCTGTACCCAGATATAGAGTGGGGGAATCGTATGGTTTACCCAGACGAAAACCGAAGCATTTCTCAGAAGAAAGCGGGAGCTGCCAAGTGATGGACCAATCGTAAACACGATCAATTTCGTGTTGAAGATTTAAGTAATCAACCGAGGAGATAGCTGGTGTGTGTAGCTTCAGGTCATCCGCGAATTTTTGTTGGGAAACCAAATCGCAGGTACAATTTAAGTCATTAAGGTATAAGATGAAGAGTAGTGGCCCCAGGACAGAGCCCTGGGGCACTCCGCGGGCGGGCGGTTTTTTTTTTAGCCACACCAACAACAATAATTATTGCTGTTGTTAAGAGTAATAATAGATAGTAGTAATAATAAGAGTAATAATGATATAGTCTGATCCCTATTGTTGGTGTGGTGCTCGTGATATGCCGATTTTGGCCGTGAACCGAGCATTTTTCATTTTTTCTGCGTTGGTTTTTTTTTTGTCTGGTGTCTCGTAATCGTATTTTGTTGCAAGCGCTGCGGTAAATAGCAAGGAAAATGGAAAAAAAAATTCTATGTTCAGCTTCACTGTAAATAATTTTTCATAATTTTTTTTTTGTTTTATAAACCAACGTTACCCTACTTGAGGCGATAAAGGGCTTTGGGCTGTCAGTAGAAAAAACATCGAGGTGCTTGCAATTGTTCAATTTTACTGTTAATCTTGGGTTTTGGGGGAGGAAAGGAAGTACACCCACTGGCATGGGCTACACAGGGTTAACGTAAACATTGCTGGCATTGATATTAGACCCAAAAATGTGGGTACAGTTTTAAGTCTCGATAGTTACTAATAAAACATAACACGCTGATCTTGGCGAAGCCATTACCGATACTATGTTGCAAACAAATTTGACCAAATCACCTTCGAACAGAAATCGGGATTATTTGCTGGTTCTTTCTGGTCTTTCTTAATTTTTCTGATTTTTAGTTACCAATTTTATGGATCAGACATGACTGGCAGATATAGGTTCAAGTTAAAAGTAGTATTTTTTTTAACTTACTTTTTTGTAACGCAGCACCAAAAGTGTTCCAGTTACTTCAAACTAGCATGAGCAAGCTTCGTGTTTGCTATAATAACGCTGTGAGATGGGTCCACGGTCGACCGACATGGTCTAGTGCCAGTCAGCTGCTTGAAGAAAACAATCTTTTGTCGGCTGCTGCTATCAGGAGGAAGGCAGTTTGGGGCTTCCGTTTAGGGGTCCTTGCATCTACCAACACTCTCGTACACACAGTCATTCACTTTGCTAGTCAAAGAGGGGATACCATGAATGTGTGGCATTCGGTGTTGTATGGGGGACTCTTATGTAGTTGTCTGCCTGCACCGGGTTTCTTTTAGCTTCGACTATGTTTTTTAATTGTTATATTGTTAGTGTAACTTAGGCCAGTCATTTGTTGTTGTATTTTGAGCCATTTTGAGGTCCGATTGGGAATAAATAATAATAATAATAAACTAGCATATTTTTGAATGCCTATACTGGCATTCTTCCTCAGGCTTGGGCAATGAGACGCACACGCTAGTTTGAAGTAACTGGAACACTTTTGGTGCTGCGTTACAAAAAAGTAAGTGAAAATGAACAAAAACCAAAGTAAATTGTCTGTACCATCGGTATTTGAAGTATTTTCCTGGAATTTACTCACCTGTACTGAGGTTCGTCTTCCAGTCTGCAGTCCAGTTGCAGCCATAAACGTGCTGCCTACCATTTTCATCTTCTCGACCCGTTCAAATTGGTTGCCTTCAAGCAGCAGCTGGAACACCAAACAAAATTCAATATCTTCAGAATTATGTAAAGAATTATGTAAATGTGCTGTCTGTGGGTGTGGTTGGTAAATGATCCTAGGTATTGTTAGAATTAACGCTGGGATGCAGTGGATTGTGACGAACAATTTTATAGAACGATGAAACACATTTACATGGTGGTTTTGAAAGCAAGAAGATGGAAGCAATACCCACTGAGGTATCTCTGTACCGACATTGAATCTAGAGATTATACCACAATGCCTATTGAGATAACTGCACCAATTTCATTGCTTTGCGTGCAGCTGGCCTTACAAACTACAATTACAGGCTGTTTATGTTTAACATTGGCACTGTGCATGCAGTTTACATTTATAATAATAAATATGATTTATGCATGCACTAGCTATTAACGATATTGCTATTAAAAGGATATTTGTAGCTACTGTAGTTAACAGTCCAAATTGTCCCTAAATTACACATGGGAATTTTAACAGGTATTTCCTAACAAAATTTTCCCTCTCTGTCCTACAGATAACCTTTGCAGTTGATTGTGAAAATAATGTTAATTTTGACCGTTTCCTTTGTTCCTTGTTCAGGGATGCTGCCGGGAGTACCAGCTTTTTTCACATTTTTTCACATTCCCACTTTTCATGTTTTTCACATTTTTCGCATACCCTCTTTTCATTTTTTTTCACGTTTTATCACTTACCTCCTTTTCATTTTTTCACATACCTACTTTTCATTATTGTATCACTATTTCTTCGTTTTCATATATCACAACAGTTTCACAATTCTTTAACAAAAATGTTTCTTTTTCCAGTAACTATTGTAATTTCACTGGAGAGTGCGAATGCGAATTTTAAGCGCGACCCACCCATACATCAATCAATTTATTTATTTTTTTTGTGTTGTAACCACAGACATGTCTACATAATTCCAGAACAGAATTAAGGGAAGATAATTCGATTGTTTTTACTTTGTTTGTGCGTTTTGCTTTTTTTTCACAATTTTTCACATTTTTTCACACCGGCAGCATCGCTACTTGTTCGAATTACTGCGAAAGCATTGAACAAGAATGTTTTCATTAATCAAGAACAAAAGTTAGAGGCTCGGAGGCAATCAAATACCAACCTAGGTCTAACCCATCAAAAACAAAAGCTGATACAGTAACGTGACTAACGAAAAATGAAGACACGTTTGCTTCATGTACGACATTATAAACAAAATAGTTGGACAGTAAGAAGAGTGAATCTAGGGACCTACCTAAATTAAAAGGATTGATTTATAAAGTTTTGTTCCTAGATTGTAAACACATATTGTAAGTCAACTGCAGCACGATAAAGGCTAATATGGCCTGGAAGTATCTTCGTTTACAATTTGCGAAGATACTGGTATTGTCAGAAATTGGTACCAAGATATACCAACAGTATACTGTGTTTGACTGTATATTACCCAAAACTACTTGGTAAATAGCTTAAGATAACAAAGCCCAATGGGAGAACCTCGTGCATTATCAGTTCACATACTACAGAAATATCATTGAATCTCCCCAGCAGTAAAAAAAAATTAATAATTATCAAAATCACCTTGTCAAAATCATTAATAATTTCATTTAACATCTGCAAACAGCGAAATCCTTTGTCAGTAATATCAGTTTCATTGTAGAAATCGGTGAAGTTGGGGATAGATGCAAACATAACAGCCACATTTGAATACTTTTCAGAAAACAGCTCCTAGAAATAAATAATGTTTTGTACAGCAGCTTTTTAAAGTAATATATAAACGTAGATAAACCTCCCGTGTTGGCTAAGTGAAAACTTACGTTGGTTTGTTCGTTGTTGATATACTTATCGGCCACGTGTTGTGGCAGTATGTTCAGTAGCAAAAAACGGTTTACTTGTGAGGTTGTGTACGCCTCGTCTTGTTCTTTAATCACTTTACACTTCCATAAATAATCCAGACGACCAAAATATTCCAGCTGCAAACAAATAATATGATTAATTTTCTTTCATTTTGTGGAAGTTTAATTTGCGCAAAGCCATGTTTTGGAATAATGACGCTTTATGAGAGTCCCGGATGTATATTAATGTACCAACTAACCACCTCGCCCACACCCGCTTACTTCTTTCTCAGAAATGAGACGCATTTTTTAAATTTAAAATTCCCCAAGTTTATTTTTTAAAGGAATAACCCTTCTAAAGAAAACTGTTACTGTGTTTTCTGCCCCCAATGAGAACTCTCCTGCTTGCCTCTCGCCAGGGAAGCTGGTAAAGCAACATTCCTGTCATATGCAGCAGGAGTGGATAGAAATGATGGCAAAAGAGAGGCAGACGATGTAACGTGGGTTCTTGACATCACCAGGTGGTCTACTAAGCATATTTTCCTGCAAAGGTGATGAATTTTTTTTCAAACGAGCCATGATTTTTTTGAACGACACCTGCTGAAGAACAACTGAGTATTTTTTTCCCAATGAAGAGGAGGGTCTGTTTAGTATTTCACATGTTATTGTATTTATTAGTCCTGCAGTACTTTGGTAATAACTTTGGCTTTCCCTCCCATTAGTTGTTTTCAAAAGGTCATGTATTCTAGTCGTCATAATACTGAAAATTCTGATCAAGGACCACGCTAGTGGTCCGCCAGCCAAGTTCAATTGTCAGACTTCATTGTAAGAAAGTCATTGTTCAATTTCAACATTGTTGCCTGGAGGCTGCTAGCTTTCATACTTTGAAACCAGAGCAAGGGAAGCATTAAATAAAAACATTGCAATCATTTGTAATGCAATTGCATTGTAATTCTATTTTCATGTATGTTGGGAAAACACCTGCCATAAAAATAATCCAAATGAAGATCTGAGCTCAAGCTTATCTCGACGACTGGCTACTTCAAAACAAGTCAAGTTAAGAGTTATCGAAGGACTAGGAGTAAACCCCCGCTGAAGTTAAGATTCATTCCGGCCAAGCTTTCACCGCTCTAGGAGCAGAATTCGAACAGATAGACCCCTCAGCCGTTCAATTTTACGTTATTCGGCTGGCTAATGAAAAATTAGGCAGATTTTCGGCTAGCCAATCTTAGCTGACAATTTTTTCGGCGCTAATGGCTTAAGTCAATTTTGGCAGCTATCGGCTTAGCCTACACTAATTTTGGCAATTCCTACATTAAAATCGGAGCAATTTAAAAAAATTTAGAAGCTAAAGCATTATTATGTAGCCTATGCAGGTTTTAGTTTTACGTCACATCAAATTTTAACACATGAAATATGCTGCAAATCATAGCCTATACAGGGTGGTCCACAAAAAACTGACGACCAAAATTTTTTCTAAGTCCAACTTTTCTAGTTAGCACCCCTCAAACCAGAAGAGGACAGAAATAAACTCTAATGAAACAGGAAGATTTCTGTCCTCAGGAAGTTTCAGTCATGTGACCTGCTCAGGACAAGCTCATTGGCTAAAGCTGGCAGGCAACGAAGAGCGGATAGAGGCCGTTAATCCCAACAAGTCCTGTGTTATCGCTCGCTCAATTTCGTGAGTGCTAGTCCGATTCATATTTCGAAGATTCAAGGTACAAATTCACACTGTTCCAAAAGTGAGACCGAATTGCAACTGAGTGTGATATTTAACAAATTAAAATTATTTTATGGCTACCCTGTAATGTTTTGGCGGCGGCTGGTTAATGGTTAGCCAAACAAAAATTCGGCTGATCTATTTCCGGCGGCGGCTGAGGGGACTAGGAACAGATCCTTCTAAAAAACTCTTTCAGTGCTGTAAGGGTTTTTTCACATACTAAAACCCATCCTTATAAGGAACTAAGTTATAAAACATGTGTCGACCAAGAATTCAGTGAATTTATTAACACACTGAAAAAGGCAAACCTGAACCAGAACCAAAATTGGAACCTTTTAACCGGATAATGTAAAACTACAGTTAATGTACACCTCTTAGCACAATCGGAAAGCAAGATCTATATATATATTTCGCTTATGAGCAGACGTAATGATGATGCGGGATCATGACGTACGGCCAGAAGCGAGCAGGACATCCGGCCAGGAGTGAACAGGCACCAGGCTTTGCATTTCAGCGCGGGGAGGGGGAGGGTTAGCCCTGCGTGGGGTGGGGCCACTGAAACCTTCTTTACGTGAAGGGCCTTGGATAAAATATTGTCCGTAAGGTCTTTAAGTTGAGCTGCGTTAGTTGTACGAAGATTTTTCACTTCAGATTTAAGGTTGGCAATTGTTTGATGCTGGCGAAAAAACACGTCTTGGAGGTGAAGAAGAAATGGCTTCACTTTGCTTGGTTCTTTACAAATTGGCGCTTGGCCCGTTCTTTTAAATGGAGTTTGTGCTTGATGGTTTGGAAAATTCTGTCTTGGTTGACATCGAGTATTTCGTCTTCATCCAGGCCATAGAGTGAGGTTTGGACCGATTCTGGCTGGTTTACTGGGGTGACTAGAATTTCTGATGTGGTGGTGTGTCTGGGGGAGTTTGATGGTGATGAAGTGAGGGGGTCTCGGCGTTGTCACGTTGTGGTGAATGTGGCGTTGCAGGAATTTCGTAGTCTTGGGGTGGGGGTTCTGATTCCACTGTTGTAGGATTTTCTTGGACGGGAGAGGATGGACTCTCTTGCAGGATGGGTGGAGCACCAGCGGCGGCATCTTGGGTTGTCACTTCTGAATTGGAGGAGTGGGTGGTGATGGCACTGTCAGGGGTATTTGTAGATAGCAGAGATTTAAACCAAGATTGCTGAGATAGGGAGTGTTGGTTTCGGAGACTGGTGGTGTTTTCCCAGGGGTTGCCGGGACGGCTGTTATGGTAGACGAAGGAGGAGTTGAAGTTGGCGTTTAGGATAAGAGACACACTTTCCGAAGAGTTTTCTTGGGGTTTATCGCCCGTCTTTTGCAGGTGGCTGACTGTACTTGACGAGAAGCAATGACGCGCCATTGTTTGTGGGTGATCGTCATGCAAATGCCACATGGGTTGTTATAATAATCGCAGACCCGGTGATACTGAACACGGATTTGTGAGGGTCCAATCAGTGAAGGTTGAGGAGGCTGGCACAATTGCAGGATCCAGGATCGAGGATGGAAGGGGCACGGCCAAAGTAAACATCCTCTTCGTCTTCTAGATTTCTGGGGATGTTGGTCCTTACCATAGTTCTAAAATCCACAATCTGAGATCAGGATGTAGGGACGCTATGTAGTGACGACGATGAAGCACAAAGAAAGGTCATGTGGTGCGGCAGGGGCGGGAAACGAAGTCATCGAGAACCGGAAAAAGAGGGGCGGAAGAAAACTTCTGAAGGGAGCGGTGGTGGCGTTGCTCAGAATAAGTGAGGAGAAAAAGAGAGACTCCTGGTTTTGGCGGTAGAGGGCTACCTTGGTTTGAGCATGGGGCGAAAGGAGGGCGAGCTGGCGGGGAGGCAGCGGTTGGTCGAGATGCTGAGCGGGAACAAGGCCGGTGTGTCGGCTTAGTTCAAGACTTTTTTCCCGAGTGAAGGGACGAGGACGTGAGGCCTGAGATCGTGTGAGGGCTGTTGGGTGCCCTCTCTTCTTTTTTTTTTTGGTTGAAGAGGGATTTGTAGAGGAGGGGTCTTTTGTTTCTTCTTTCCCTGAATGAATCGTTTTCAGGTAATCCACGAATGGCGAAGGGACCAGGAGAGTTGGTCTTTGAAAAGGGAGGCGGCCCGATTGGAGTGGTTGAACGTCTGATGTAAGGGAAACCTCCTAGGTTTGTGGAAGAGGCGAAGAGCCTCCCATCGGTTGCTTGACGCCAGGGTCTTGGGCATCCAAGATTTATATGGACGATGGCTGGCCTGGAACTCGGGGAAAGGGTGAGTTGAGCGGAGTCCTTCGGCCGACAGGCCGTGGTAATCGCCGAGGTTGTCGCTTGAGGTAGGACAGGAGTGGAAGCGATGGAGAGGGACCCGAAGGGTGAAGGGAGGGGGTCCAATGGAGACTCCGTCTTTGGCGAGCCTCGATCCGGAATCCTTGCTAGGGGAATGGAAGGGACCGAAGAGGATTGAAGCAGGTTGGGCTTTGGAACCAAGATGGGCCTGAGAAATGACATGGGTGGTCCTGTCGATCCAAGGTTTGGGCTTGGAGGTGATTACTGTCATCATGGATGGGGCCCAAAGGGAGGTAGAAACGGCGGGCCTCAGCGGATTCGCGGCTGGCGAAGGGACAAAGGAGAAGAGGGGCTACCCCTCCTATGGTGTCCATAGGCATGTGAGGAGACGGACTGATGGTTCTCATTGACGAGAAGGGAAGACCTCGAACGTCTGAGATGAGCCGAATGGAGATGTTTGCTGAGAATGGGTCTAGAAGGCGGCAATGATGATGGTTGTTGGCCTGACGAAGGGAGGGCGTGAGCGAAAGAGCTCAGTCGGAATGAACATTGCCGAGGGGCGTCTTGTGGGTCGTGTGGCTGTAACCCTTGGTTAGAAAGGCGGGTGAAGGACACTGGCGGCTGAAGGGAGCCGAGAAGTGGGGCGATCCCGGGAGACGACAGGAAGGAGGCCACGATATCGTCAGAATGTTGAGTGGCGATAAGGCGAGATTTCCGGTGAAAGGATGGCGTGAATCGGTGAGCTCGGCCGGGACGGAAACGGGTCAGGAAACGACCAACGGGGCGTAAAACCAAATGGCCGAAGGGGCTGGATAAGTGAAGGGCACCGTCGGCCAAAGGGCTGGTCGCCGAAGGAGGCTGAATTCGTGGGGTGAAAGGGAGCCATGGTGTGTTAGCTACGAAGGGAAGGCGTGAACGGATGAGCTTGGCCAGGAACTTCCTGTGGTTCAACAGGCCGTGGCAACGGGAGTTCCAGTGATGACGGACTAGACAGGCGAATCGCCGAAGGAGGCTGGCTTTGTGAAGTGATCCCGGGAGGCAGCTGGAATGGAGCCATGGCGTGTCGGCTGCGAAGGGAAGGCGAGAGCGGATGACCTAGGCCGGAAACATCCAGTGGGTCGTGGGACCGTGGCATCAGAAGTTCGGTAGGTGAAGGGCATGGGTGGCCAAAGGGCGAAGGGAGCTACGGCATTTCTTGTGTCGTGTGCCGGAGGGGTGAGGTGACGATGGGGAAACCAAGGGCATGCAGGCGAGGTCTGGCCTTTGGGCTGAAAGGGCCGAAGGGCTTGGAAGTGTGTGGATCGGACCTGGGAGACAACAGGAATGGAGCCACGGTGTTTTCATTTCCAACGATGAACTTGGATGGTAGGACGTGATGAACAACCGAAAGGCAGGGATGAGCCACCAGCCTGGACTAACGGAAGGCGGAACGATCCCCGGAGGACGGGAAGGGAACAACGATGTTTACCGGACGAAAGGCGAAGGACCAGCAGGGACAAGCGGCCGCCTGAGGGGACAGCTTGAGACAAAGAGATGGCACGCTCTCGCAGCCGCCATTTTTATAGGGAGGACCGCGTATGCGCGGTTGGATCACTGAGGCGGCCGTTCAAGTCTCAAGCATCCAGCAGCATCGGTGAGGCAACAAAGCTAAAATTGACAGGTATTGGACTTTTTCCAACACAAAGAAACAATGAATTTAAACTTTAGGATAAACATGGTACTCTTCCCCCAATACCACACATAAAACTAAGCAACACTGGCAAAAATAAAATCAGACCTTTAACTGAAGTGGGCAGGCAATTCCTGCCTTATTTATTTAGGCCAACAAAATTACATTTAATTACAAACTGTAGATAAAAATAAAAACAATTCATTTAGAATTTAGAATCAGCTAGGTACCCCCCCTCCCCCCTCCGAACATATAACCACACAACCACACCAACACTACTCTTAAAGAACACTACTGCTTAAACTTTGCGAACGCCAACCTTTAGTCACACCACTGGGCTCTTTTGTTTTCCATATGGGTGACCAGAAAAATTAATTACTGGCAATTTCGAATTGGGGTTGTCCAAAAACACTCAAATTAAAGATACAATGAAAAATTTCTTGGTCACTACATTTAAACTGTAGTCGCTGAACCATGAGGAAGGCGGTTGAATTTCATACATATCCCGCATCTTAGAAGAAAACCCGTCAGAACCCAGGTCCACTTCCCAAGAGTAACAGTCGTTAGTGGGGGTGTGCTATGCTAATCCTGAAGTCTACATGTCTTGTTTTCTGCAGTTTGTAATTAAATGTAAATTTGGCCTAAATAAATAAGACAGAAATTGCCCACAGCTTCAGTTAAAGGTCTTATTTTATTTTTACCAGTTAGTTGGTTTTGCTAGTTTTACAGTATGTGTGATGTGTGATGTCATGGGGGGGGGGGGGG
>JAHWFP010213776.1:56398-77875 GCA_023313725.1 Lithobius niger | reverse complement strand
ATTGTTTTTATTCTTAGCTACAGTTTGTAATTAATAAATAAATAGGACAGAAATTGACCACAGCAGATGATAATTTCGAAGTATCAGTTTTAAAATAACTTTTTGTGCTATTTTATCGTGCGCTGTTTTGCCGTCATGCTATTTTGTCGTGCACTATTTTGTCGTTCGCTGTTTTGTCTTCGCGCTGTTTTGTTGTTGCGCTGTTTTGTCGCGTGCTGTTTTGTCGTCACGCTGTTTTGACGCCGCTGTTTTGTCACGCGCTGTTATTTCCGTGCTGTTTTGACGGGATACCGCACAGAACAGATGAGCAGTGGGTCGTGACGCTGACAAGACGCCCAAGAATTTTAATCTATAGATCAAACAGCAAAGCAGAAGGACAATGCTCAGGTAATGGATATTTTCGTGGCATATAGAAATTAATTTCAGCATTTTCATAATCTGTACATGTTTATCATATCTTTTATGGATTTGGTAAAGAAAATGTGCAGTTTGTATGTGCATTTCTTTTTTTTTTTAAAAAGGGATCATTTGTGGGTGAGATTTATTTGCCAGCGCAGCATAAAAGCAAGCCAATTCAGCATACAACATTAGCGGTGAAATGACGGTAACTTACCTGCCTATCTTCAAGATGAAGTAACATAAAAATAAATGTCAAGAATAAAATGTGATCGATGTATGCAGAAGCCAAGTTACTATTATAAACAAAAGAAAATGAATTAGCAGAGTTACCATAAACTAACTAGCACTGATCATCAATAAAGGTCATCTTTATTTCTTTGTCTAGATAATTTAGGTTTCTTCCCATTTAAACATTCGTACTGTCAAACATGTGCAAACTGGTCCAGAAAGAAAACAATATGTCGCCCTTTAGGGATAATTTGTAAGACTCACAAGCATACATCATTTATGCGACACTGGGATGAAATTGAAGTTAACATGATGATTATCTGATTAGAGTGTGCGCTGCCAGGACGTCTCACGGTTTTCACTTTTATCCCAAAATGTTTCCCTTTAGTTATTGGTTTAGATCGTTTAGTTAATGGTCTATGATGAAATCTAAGCAAAGAAACTTCCATAGCTCCCCACTGTGGCATACCTGCATACACCTGAATAGGCAATGTCACTTTACCCGAACTCACACACATCGTTTGGGCAAATGCCATGATTTTGCTAAATGTCAAATTTCCAAACCCTCAATACGCCTCTTTCTGAGATAGAAGTGTGCTCGCATTCAAGACACCAGGGGATAAAATAATCCGCTTGCTGAAAATGCTGTTCGTACAATTTTTGCTTCAACCCACGCGACATGTGTCTTCACACCGAGCCAGAAATCGTCAAAATCGAAAAAACGTGACGTAAGTCTGACCAAAAGCAAGCCCTGCGCAAACGCTCTGACTCGTAAGACTCATATAGACCATGGGTTAACGTCCAAAGAATTTGGTTTTGACCCTAAAAAGTTTTGTTAACAACGGACCGTAATTTAAACATGGCCATTGTTGTTACTTCCCGACTGTTTCTCCTCCTATCGCTGTGGCTAGCTTCCCATCGATGTCCGTCTAAGTAAATTTGGGTCCTTCTGACTTACCTGTTAATGTCGTGATTGATATTACAAGCATGCTAAGAAATTCAATGGGCAATGTCACGTCAGAAACAAAATCTACAATATGGGACGAAGTTAAAACTCAGTTGAACGGCTTAATCCAAGATGGCAGAAGCATCACTCATCGGACCAATGACCTTGACCACATGTCCAAGTTCGATCGATCATCCCACATTCCTGCCCGAGCAAAGCAAGTTCTTCTGCTCTTATTTCAGAGAATGCTGTTAATAAAAGGGAGAAATCTTCCACAGTGGGTATAACAGGAGCAGCTGGGAGTGAAATCGTTCACTGTTGGGATGGAGGGGTGCTTGGCGAATTGATGTTGTCACGAGATGTCGGTGTGTCGTCAGAATGGGCATGTCTCGAGGGTTCGTCTGATCGTGAACGTCTTCTTAAAACATGCAACAAATCCCCTTCATTTTCTCCCAGTCATTCAATGGTTGTGTTTTACATCATTCGTCTTTCGTCATCCGTTCATTCGTTTTTTCTTTCATTTTTATTTTGTCTTTCGTTCTTTCACTCTTTCGACTTTCGTTCGCTCATGCATTATTCACTCTTTCTCTTTCATTCTTTCGACTGGCGCTCGCACTCGCTCGTCATTGGTTATTTCGTCTATCATTCTTTTGTTCTTTCGCCTGTTGTCTCATCATCTTTCAACTTTTGGTTCTTTCGCTTTAACGTCCTGTATTTTCGTCATGCTCTTTCGATCTCCACACCTACATCTTTCGTCTCTTGGCGTATCGCCCTTTCGTCATTAGCTGTTAAGCACTTTGTCGTTGTCGTGACCAACATCCTGTACAGAAGGGGAAAACTTTGCTGATTGGAGGAAAATGAAGGATCGATCCGAAGGCCTAAAGTGGCTGGCGTTGCCTGAAGAACTTCTGCGGTAAGGAGTTTTCATAAACTTCCTCCATGGACTGTGGGGTAATGATTTGAAGTTGGTAGTTTTGCTTGATCCATTTGCATATGAACGTGAAAATGCCTCCAGAAGACGCCATGGCGACTCATTCTCTACAGGACTCATATGGGTCGGACAGCAGAGAGCGTTCAGAGCTAGTAGAGGGAGGCATACAGTTATCCTTGGCCCAATCGAAAAGCTCGTGGGCTTCAGCTTTGGAAAGTGATTCATCCTCAGCAACAGCAGGATGTGCGTTTGCCTTCAAATCCGATGCTTGTTGTTGAATCCACCAGGTGAGATTAGTTGAAAGATCCAGGGGTTCTTCATAGTGACGGGGTCTTTTGAAGCTTTGCTGCGTTTCCTTATTATCCTGGGAGCCCTTGGACACTTAGTGTAAGACAGTTTCCGAACTGTCGACAGATCAACGGCAGCAATACTCCAATCGGTGGACCAGGTGCAACTCGCCGGATGTGGGGATCCACTAGTACACCTTTTTTTCTTTCACCAACCATTAGCGTTTAGTTTCGATTTAAGTTTAGTGTATTTTGTCTTCAATTTGTTGTGTTCAACAGGTAAAGACTCTTGGTCCGCTTTAGTTTTTGCATTTAGAATGCGAAGTAGTCATGAATTGGATCCATGTTTTGGTTCACTGCGATTACTTGCATTGGTGATAAATTGGCGTTGAAGAACAAATGATCCCAAAGTTTGCGAGCTGGTGATTGACTAAAATCAATTCAATCTCTAGACGAAAAAAGCATTGGAGAATAAAAATGCTAAAATTTACAGGTAATGTATATTTTGGCACAACACAAACAGGTGAATAGTATAATAAGCAATACAAACACCAGTATTCATGCCGTTCCTTGTAATATTTAGTACAGATTCATTTGTAAAGATAGTATACTTGTTTACTCACCCTGTGGCTTTGACATGTACAAAGCGCGATTCCCACAGGAACCATGGTGTTAAACTCCACTGGTCGCTGGTATAGGTTGCGAATATTGCCAAGGCAATGCCTTTTGCAAAAAATTTCAGTAGATAATGGGTTCGCATGAAAACTGATACAGCAACCATGGCCAAGGCATAACTGTAAGTTATTACCTGAAAAGACAAAAGAATGTTGCTGGATTTCACACTGGGGAATACCTGAAAAAAGTTTCGGACATATTTTCATTACTGTCTAAATGATTATAATTTGCCAACCAATCGCCACTAGTTAATACAACTCTCACCAATATTACACGTTTTTTCATGAGTTTATGTGTTGAGAATTCTTAATTCCTATCAATCCATGGTTTTGCTAATACCAAGAGGCATGGAAATAATTTGTTCATGTAAAAGTGTATTTATTCCCATATTTAGCAAACGGTTAATAGACACGTAGTGGGCATTAGCAATTGAAACAGTTTCAAGGGCTCTGGAACTATCTGCCGATACTTCAATTGTGACGATGAACCCACTACATACGAAGGCTCCAGCCCGAGCGCCGTCACAATCCACTCTCCCACTCCAGAATATCTACAAGGTGCACCGCACTCCCGAACAGAGAACTCCAACAGACGAGCAATGTGACTAACAGGACTGTTCCTCTCAAGTCATGTAAAGTGAAACTGCAGATAAGTAAACCTAATGCTCTGAGCTAAGATTATTTATTACAAGTGTTGAGGAGTCTCCGGGCACCACCTCACACTTTGGCGCCCGAACAAAAAGGATGGTAAAAGAGAATTTTCGAACTTTTAATTTCCCTCATTGGGCCGGTGCAAAACCGGCGCTTTTAACGTTCGTGGGTGCGGCCAGCACAGTGAAAAGCTACTTTTCTTTCCTGATTTGGTTGACTTTGCGCCTGTTTGAATAATTTTGAGTTTGGGTCAGATTGCTAGAAAATTGAAAAGTCTACGCATGTGTTTGTTTGTTTCTGCTCCGCAAGTTATTTTAACGTCGTTCATTTCAGTTGACTGTTCGTTCTTTTCATTTGGCAGTTAATCCCAGTAATGTTTCTTCCATATTCAGAAATTAGCCCCTAATATTTAAAATAAAATTTGGTGAAAATTTTCCAACCGCAAGGCTCCTACGAGCAATCTTCTTGCAATTACGTGTGTTTTTTGGAACCTGTTTTTTTTTGTTAAATTACTTGAGAACGAGTGAAGCCATCACTTTCAAATGAGCACCATTGGAAAGCTCTCGAAAAATGGTTCGAATGAAATATTGGAACATCAAAAAAGGTCAATTTTTAGCGAAGATATCGCAAAAACCTATATTTTACCAAAACAGTTTGCCGATACCGCGAGTATCGGTAGCAATACCAGTATCGGCCGAGCCTTACAAATTACGTTAAAACACAGCACCTAGACAACTAATTTCTTCCATGCAGTAGAACATCCCGAACTATTTATTGTTGGTGAAAACGTTGGTGCGAATGCAACTGTCAACCAAGATAAATAACTGGTTATAGGAGTAATTAGTCAAATCAAAACTTCCTGTTTGCAGGAATGTTGTGCGTGAAGCTACTCTTTCAAACTGTTCTTCACTCGCTTAAATATCCAGGCAATAACATACTATACACGCCCCGCAGGGTTATTTCTTGGTTGCAATTATTACTACTAGCATTATCATCAGAACTACCAATGAACATTCCATGTGTTAGTTACTAAGGCTGCACCAATACCGATACTGGATTGGGTCGGATCAGCGGCCAATATTTGCGGTACCGGCATCGGATCTGTATCACCTGTCGCTGAAATTTAATGCTGGAACTGTTCGAGATTACGACATGTGGTTCGCGGCGTCTTGCTCAGGAAATTATTGAGTATCTTCCAGGCAATGTTTTAACTGTTGTTTACTGCTTAAGAATTTGTTATTTCAATAATTATTGGATTTTTGCAGAAAACTACACCATTAATGAAAAATTGGGAACAACATTTCGGAAATCGGTATCGGTACGGGTATCGACCAAATTTTTTAAATCGGTTCGGTATCGGATCGGTAAAGTTGGTATCGGTGCAGCCTTATTAGTTACATATCACGTTTTCCAACTAATTCCTTCAGTAGAGATGAGTCACTTACTCTTGGATAAACTACCATCACATTGTTTGTAAATGTAGTAGGTCGGTTGGGTGTGGTAAAGTTCGAATACTCCTGTGTAAGAGAAAAAGAAAATTTATTGTTAAATTTAATACACATATTGACAAAATTACTTCAAAGCCAACTTTCTTACTTGAGGTTCGACAGTAGTGCGCATTTCAACACTGGAGTGATTTAACATCACACTGTTGTTAACTCCAGGAATATTACTCGCAGCATCAAGCTGTAAACATGAAGATATTTGAGTTAGCATAAGGTGTTGGAAGATGTTACTCTCATTTCAAAAACATGGACATATCACACGATCACAAATACACTCAGTTGTCCGGGGTTGTAGCCTAATGCATTCAATTCCTGAATGTTGAAAAAGAAAAGTCAAAAGTGCACTAAGTCAAAACAACCCAACGTTTCGAGCTGACTCCAGCTCATTATCAAGGGAATAAAAAACCCGAACCCGAACACCCCGTAACACCACTCGAAGTAGTCTCAGCGAAATTCCGACCGATCCAACTGCTGTCACCGCTTGCACCACAATGAATCGTGATCAAGGCCCACTCCGATGGGCAGACAGCCTACACTCTCGCGGCCCGTCCGGCCCACGTACACGCCTTTCATTCGGCCCTCCGAATCTCTAACATCGTATTAATACTTCGTTAGCTACCAAGCCTATCGCAATTGCCTCCAAAATTTCCACTAACACTCGATAATTGTACACAGGAATAGACCCTTCGACGCAACCAATTCTGCCACTCACCATGTGGGCCGATGCCATCATTCGTCAACACGAGCCGCCATTTTTTCTCACTCGTCTTCAACTGTATGCGGCCATTCACTTCCATAACAGTGTGACGCTTCCCGCCGTGTTATCAAACAGTCCACGAACGCCAGTTGTCACAGATTACTGTTCACTCTCCCACCAACCAGATCCTTGATTCTGTCACCGAAATACCGCACACTCTGCTCTGCAAGCCCCATTTTTTCGTTCCGCTTTAACGGTTGCCAACAAATAGGCCTACGGGTCATTCGTACTCAACACTATCGGCGCTTCGAGCCGAGTCAACCAACTGCGGCACCGGCCGCCCTCTAGGTAACAGGCCAATTACAATTTCGGCCGATGACTTCCACTACTACGTTTGTTTACACCTGCAGTACATCTCCCATCAATGCAAACTCAGCTCGGTAACACACTTTGCCGTCCCTCGGCAAACTATTCACGGATTTCACGGCCCGGACTGCTGTCCGACTATCCTCATCACGGCTCGGCCACCTGCCCGGCTCACTACCGTCGCAGATAAGACCGCCCGTCCTCACAATCATCACGGCTCGGACGCCTGCCCGGCCCTGACGGAATTTTCGTTCCTCCATAAGCCTAATCCCCCGCTCGGCACTCAGCCGGCTTCTAGTGCCCGCTTCACTTTTTCAGCAAGTGGTATTTCTTATAATTATCTGCACGTGGTTTCACCTCACGACCGGTTCGTGGAATTCTCTCTACCAACGTGTTGGCACTAGTAGGCTTATCTCTGGCCGTACGCCCACCGGCTGTACGACATACAACGGATGTTTACAATATGCGGAAAATTAATTTCCGCAACAATTAATCGCCACACTCCCATAGCAACGCTATTTCCTAGCACTCCATCCATCTTACCTCATTTCAGCACTGCAAACTTCCGCAAGAAAAGGTCGGGCCCACATCACTCACTACTTCGTTAGGATAGGCCTAACAGTGCTGCCATTTCCTAACGTATTGACAGAATAAAAGCACTAAAAGTAGTCAACGTTTTAAAAAGCCAGCAAGTGCACATGTATACAGTAAAATGCGACGTTTCGGGATTTATCATCCCGTTGTCAAGCAAAAACTATATTTTATAGCATAAGCTACAAGTCAACAAGATACACTTAAATGGTTTCCCATTCTAAAGAAAAGCAAGCCAGAGCAGTAAAAGGTAAAAAAATAAAAAGTTAAAAAAGATAAAGTGAAGCCCAGTCAGCGCAAAAGCTTCACTTTATCTTTTTTAACTTTTTATTTTTTACCTTTTATTGCTCTGGCTTGCTTTTCTTTAGAATGGGAAACCATTTAAGTGTATCTTGTTGACTTGTAGCTTATGCTATAAAATATATTTTTTGCTTGACAACAGGATGATAAATCCCGAAACGTCGCATTTTACTGTATACATGTCCACTTGCTGGTTTTTAAAACGTTAGCCATTCCCTAACCACGCCCAACGCCGTCCTTCACGAATCCAAACAAATGGCTCTGCATCCTTGCCATCCATGTTGAAGGTGATACGCATCTTTGGTGACCTGTCAGTATTCCTGTTGACATTGAGTCATTTAAATGATTTAATCATGATCATGATGTTGACACAAGCACTAGCTTTACAACAGACCATCAAACGATTAAGGCGCAGTCTCTTATGACTCATGTCCTTCTAAGATTAACAAGCCAAAGCTGGTTAATCTTAAACAAACGAAACCTACATTCGAGTGTAATCATTCCATTTTTCCTGTTTCATTATCTATTTCCAAATTTCCACTAAGTTTGATTTATTTTACAGTGCTTCATGCAGTGACACCTGGTGGCATCGTATGTCCCTAACACCAACGGTTATCGTCCCTACCATTACACTCCATACAACCAAACGACACATAGCCACAAACTGCAGGTATGAGTAATCATCGTTCCAAAAAACCAAGTTCTCTAGCCCGCTACCCCTGCCACCAAAATAGAACGCACCTTTACGTACCCCCTATCATGCCACTTTATGTCTCTCTCCCCCATCTTTCCATTAAAGCCAATGGCAACATCCAACCTAACTCGCACTAAATAAATGTAGCACAATCTTCCAACAGCGTGGCCATAGGTAACCGCCAATATTCACAGCAGCATACGCCCTCATTTTCTCACAGGTAGATCCAAGATTCACAAGAAATGCACAGTTAGTATGCACCCAGGCAAAACATATAAGCAATCGCTCCCTCAAGAAACACCATTGCTCGTTCAAGTACCATAAGCCTAACCCCGTTCGCAAGGTAGCAGGTCAAAAAACTGCTACGAAAGTAGCGCCAGCTACCATTTGCAGTACTTACAGTTACGTTCTTCAAACATAACAATGGAATCTAGATAGAATCATCCTCAAGTCCTTTGCAAAAAAACCAGGTAGGAGCCGCGAAGCCATCTAGGACAGCAAAAAATAAAACCATGGGTGCACAAAAACCGCACGTTGTCTGACACAACCAACCGTGCCTGCGGCAAGGAAAAGATTAGTTAGATGCAATATGAAGGAGCTGGACGAGGGAGTGCAAGCAGAAGTGACGCTACTTTGCATATTTTCGCTTAGTAATTATGCTGAGTGATGATGTTTACAAAGCACCGTATGGTAAGAGAGGGATTCCAATTTGTACCACAGATGAGGAGTGATATCATGAAGGAGAATTGTATACCACATTACTCTCTTTGAATATACATACAGTAAATTACTCAGCAGGGATTCACGTTTTTGTGCTTGAGTTTGAAACCAAACACAGTATTGTATTTGGTCAACTAAAGTAAAAATAAATTTGGATTTAGGGCACCGAAGCCTAAAAATACGACAAGGAATGAGTTTAAACCATAAATAAATCATGAAATTAGCTTCCATCACTAAATAATTTCTCAGTTGTTATTATTGAGTTGACTAACGAATAGGTCTCGTCGAGACGATTAAAATGGTGTACTGATACTGAAGCATCAAAATTGGTAAAAAATTTATAAAATGGAGGAAATTTTTCCAGAGTACATCAGCAACTATAAAAAACTAACTGATGTGGTGGTGCCTGAAAACCAGCTTTTCCACTTTGTTAGGCCTTATGGTTAACTTTTGTGTTGTGGAATTTTTGTACGTAGAATTTTTTTTAATGTTTGCGCAGATTAGTAGTGACATAAAAATGTTTTCTTGCATTGTACTTTTCCCCCGCTTATCTGACATTCAACACTGCTGTATACCAGCTAAGGAGAATAGAAGGGGAAGGAAAAGGCCAGCAAAGCTTGTGACAAAGCCAGAACAGAGCAAATCTAGGATAAATCATATTGCCCATGTTCATCTACCCTGGCAGTTTGCACTACTATTCTTTGTTACAAAGAAGTTTAAAAACTTAAAACAAACAGCGCACACGTCTCTTTCATGCAGGATCTAAAAACTAGAAAGTAGTTTTTTGCCATCAACTGTAAGTAATGCATTGGTAAGGGATTTATTATTGCAAGAACTTAGAATGCACAACACGCATAGTCAGACGTGTTGTCTTGAAGTAAGTTTTAGCAGTGTCTATCCATTATTCTATGTTGTGTTATGAAACGGTTAAGGTTTTCTTACACTAGCAAAGGTTACCCATGTCAAGATACTTGAACAAACGACAAAAAAGAGTAACATCCGTATCCAAAAATTGTTCTGTAAACTGTCCGACACTCGTTCTAATACACCTGAAATACATGGCAAGAAGTAGCTACCGGCACTGTCAGTACTTGATTCATCCACTGACGGTGAGGACTTAGTCTGAAAGCAAACAAGATCGAAAAATAAATAAATAAAAACTCCAAAATACCAGTGTTACCTGGTTGATTTTGGTTTCTGTTGCCTTCATGAAAATATACATTTCCTAACTTTTAGCATTCTCCTTTTCATGCTATTGTTTGATTTAGAGAAAGAGAAGATATCCATCCGTGCCGCTACCCACTGCGCATCTTAATGCGCAGCCTCCATTGTATATAAACTCGGACGAGCATTCGCGGTTCATCTTTTCGATCCTCAGTGTGCCCTGAGCTTGACAAGAGGGGAGGAGGGTGGGAGAAAGGAAATGTATATTTTCATGAAGGCAATAGAAACCAAAATCAACCAGGTAACACTGGTATTTTGGAGTTTCTAGTTGCCATGAAAATATACATTAAACTTTTAGCATTCCACAGACTTTGTCAAAGGAGGCGGGCGCCATCTGAACAAAGCCCCCTAGGGTAGCGGACGGTTCCCTAAAAAGATAACTTCTCACAAGAGATGAAGGTGCTTAAACGGGTAGTTAAATCCGTTGCCGAGCAGCGACAAACGGCCCAATTCTGTATAATCCCTCAGCATGGTGGGACATATCGCGGAGGTAGTGTAGGGTAAAAATTGTGTCGGACTTCACCATGAAGCGGCTTCCATGATCTAAGTGACCGGGATATAGCTATAATATGCCCAGGAGGCAGATATAGCGCAAAGTTCATGGGCAGTGACCCAGATTCCTTGATCGGCGCAGTTGACGTCAACTGCGGTGTAGGCTTGCAAGATGACAGTCTTGATCCAGGTGGAGATCATACGTGCCGACGTTTCACCAGATCGGGAAGCAAAGCGTAGGAACAGTTGAGTGCGTCCTCGACGGAGTGGTTTAGATGCCTTGAGGTAAAAACGAAGTGCACGGATGGGGCAGTGAACTCGTTCCTGGTCGTCCCCGACAATGTTGGTCAGGGCAGGAATTATGAAGGGAGATGTGCGTTCATCGGGTTTCTGCGTCTTTGCTCGGAAGGAAGCTCAGGGAGTGAGGGTGACACCTGAGTAGTTGTCAAGCAAGAAACAGTCTGCAGCGGTGGCTGATTGAGCCTGAATTTCGCTGCATCGGAGGCAGGCAGGCAGCCAGAGCAATAAGGAAGACTGTCTTGCGTGTGAGGGTGACTGAGCTGGCAGGAAGACAAGGCTTCGTATGGCGGACTGAGAAGTGCATGGACAACGATGGAAAGATCCCAATCGGGAAAGAGCCGGTGAACTCGAGGGTGATCAATCATGAAGGAACGCATTAGGCCGTGATGCGAAAGTCATCGAGAAGGCCAAATTTCCCCGCCACTATTTTTATTGTAAGGCGGAACGGTATACTAGGATCGTGGAACCACGAAGACCGTTGTCAAAAAGGAACTCCAGGAACCTGAGAAGTTTGGAAACAGCGGAACTGACTGGATTGATTTGTTGAGAGAGACACCAACGCAACCATCTGCCCCAGAAGCTTTCGTAGATCTTTGAGGAGTCGGATGACAGTAGCCACCCGTGTAGTCGCAGGCATTGCGGTCGCTGATGAAGAACGGTTCCGTTGTTCTGGGTTAACAAGTCCGGTTGGAGCGGGAACTGTCGAGGTAGATCGTTGAGATCTAGGAGCGTCGGGAACCGTGCTGCCACAGGCCAATCCGGGGCTACCAAAAGGAACGTCCCGGAGCAGGTCGCGATCTTGCGGAGTACAAGAGGCAGCAGCTTGGGTGGAAGGAACGTGTACGCGAACAGATGGTTCCAGTCCAGGGTCAGAGCAACGACGGTGCAGACATGGAGATCCGGAATCAGGCTGACGAATAGGGGAAGTCTGGCATTGAATCTCGTGGCAAACAGGTCGACCATGGGGATGGGTCGACCCCAGACAGCGAAAAGCATGGAGCATATCGATGGGTGTAGGGTCCATTTGCTGGCTGGTGGTAAATGCCAGGAGAGAGATTCGGCAACAACATTGTGGCTGCCGGGAATGTGTAACGGAAGCAGGTGTGTCTGAAGAAAGATGCATAACTGAAAGATTTAGGATGTCAGGGCATGTAGTGATCGTGAACGCCTACCGCCCCCTTTCCGAAGGTATGCTACTGCAGTGGTGTTGTCGATGTGAATCTGGACTACATGATTCGTTACTAGGTGGTGGAAATGTTTTAACCCGAGAAGGACTGCTCGCAATTCCAGAATGTTGATGTGATCGGTGGTCCCAGAAGCTGTGGCGTTGCCAAAGTGTGCTGCCCAGCCGGTGAGGGACGCATCTGTGAAGAGATGTAGGTCCGGAAGAAGCTCATGGAGAGGAATTTTCGAGGTTAAGTGAAGAACGTCCATCCACCAATTGAGTGTAGCAAACGGGAAATTGTGGTGGAGAGGACGAGCTGGCAGGAGGGGAGCGAAACGGGAGTCTCCCCGGAAGTAATGGAACGGTCGGGCCATCCATCTGGCGTGAGAAACAAGGTCGGCAAAGGAATCGATGGTGCCGAACAGGGAGTTGAGGTCTCGGAAGGTGTACTGCGAGATATGCGTTCTGGAGATGGCATAACTGTTTCGTGAAGGAGGTCGAAAAATACCCCAAGGAATGTGAATGTTTGAGCCAGTTGGAGGCGGGATTTACGGAGGTTGATGCCGAATGCCCAAAAGAGACATGACGATCCGTAGATTGGCGAGAAGACAGGAACGGTCCTGCTGGGGGAGTAACCAGTCGTTGAGAAAGGCATGGATGCGAATGCCGTGTTGATGGAGGAACGCTAGTACTGGTCGAAGTACTAGGTTTTCAATTCTTGGGGCTGTATTTAGCCCAAAGGGAATACACAGGAACTCATAGACGGAACCGTCGAAAATGAAATGGAAGAGGTGCCGGACAGAGGCATGAAGCGGAATGTGAAGATACACGTCCACAAAATTTAAAGAACTCATCCAATCGAGGGGAAATAGTGAGTGGCGAATGGAATTGACTGTTTCCATTTGAAAGTTGAGGGTTTTTTATGAAACGATTAAGAGGGCGAAGGTTGAAAATGAGGCGGGATCCTCCTGTCTTCGTTGGGCAAAGAAAAATGCTGCTGTAAAATCCCGGTTGGACCGGACTGGGAACAACACGGATCGCTTGTTTTAACAGGAGCGTGGTAATTTCGGCGGTCAGAGCTGCTGATGGTGGTGGTTTTCATTTCCAGGGTGGACTTCGAAGTGGAGCCAGGTGGAGGAACTGCGGGCGGAACCCGCTGGAGACAATTGAAAGAACCACTGGATCCGAAGTGGTGATCCACCAAGCCGTGGTATAGAATTGAAGACGACCCCTGACAGGTTGTGGGGGTGAGTTATCAATTACCGAACCGTCCGCGGTACCTTGGTCCGGGAGAGGTGTACCGTCGTCTGCAGTCAGGGTGGTAGAACGTCCGGGCTGACGGCGTCGTCCGCGATTTTGGTTACCGGGACGAAACGGCGATGCTGGTTGCGGAAAGGAGGAAGGAGTTCAGTGGTCTTGGTGGAATCCTGTTTAGATGTTTCAGACCGCGAAGAAGAACTGGAACGGGGATGACGGAACTGCTGGGAACAGTGAGTCTTTGGTTTACGAGATATATCAAGGTGCGGAGCTACCTTCCGAATGAGGCCCCAAAAGAGGGCGTCGGATACATGAATGGGCTGCTCCGAAAGACATGGAATGTGGAGTCATGAATGTTAGGAGCCGTGTTCAGGGCAACTTTGGCGTTCCTCTGGCACGAGGCATTGTCGGAACGGTGTAACGAAGCACAAACAGCAGACTTGCACACGCGGTGGTGTAGAGAAGAAAATATGAACTGGAATGTTCGTCCAAGTTTTATACGATGGAGGTTGCGCAGTAGGATGAACAGTAGGTAGCAGCGCGGATGGATATCTTCACTCTCTCTAAATCATACAGTAGCATGAGAAGGAGAATAACTCCTTCATGGCAACTAGAAAATTACAATAAAATTCATATCAATCAGCAAAGATTTAACATTCGTTGTCTGATGAAATTATTTGAGTTTAAATGCATGTTTTAACGGAAGTTGTGAAATGCACGGAGCAAATGTAACAAACTAGCCCAAACCACCAAGAAACAATTTATTTAGTGTAAACAGCCAAATTACACTAAGAATATTCCCCGAGCTAGGCACTTTGTAAAATTGAGGCAAAGTGCAATCAGGCACTGCTGAGGTAATAAATTTTGGTATGCATGTTTATCAAGCCTACAGGGCATACATACCAAGTTTCGTTTAAAAATATCTAAAAATAGCAAACTTATTAAGCATTCAGAATGTTGCCTTTAACATAGGAGACTGAGGCCAACCCGTACAGTAACTGCTACCACACTTACTAGCAATCCTTTAAAGACAAAGGAACAAAGCTCAATGCAGTAATTTTTCAAATGCAAAGTGACAAACCTTTATCATATTCCTCAAAAAACAGTGCCAGGCCAAGTAACTAATGATGAGCAAAAAGGCCATAATAATCGCACAACCTACAGCAAGTCCATACGATTGAAGGCTACAAAAGAAAACAAAAAGGTTACATTTAGACAAACGATTAGTTAACGTACCATTCTATCATTTTTATACACGCTAAATTTTGTAAGGTTATGTTGTGATCTCGTCTGCCAGGAGTGATGATAATGTGAATATTGATTTCCAAAATAAGCCACAAAGAAAGCAACCTAAAATTAACCATACGTGTTCTGGCTAGCCAAAAAATTAGCAGCATTTTGCCAGTTAGTTGCAGAGAAGTATAAAAAAAACAGTAACGGGTCTAAGTAGTCAGATACACACAATTCATGTGAAGTCAGCTACCAGTTTAACTCGCTAACAATCACTGCAACAAAGGCCACCATATTTGACAATGTGCAAACTGCTTCACTTTGCAATTATTAATTTTATTCCTAGCATTATAAATTTGAGCAAGTGCCAAAACTCGCAGAGTAGTGAGTTTATTTTGGAGCAGCAAAACACCATCATGGTCAAACAAAAAGAATAGACATCTCTACAGCATTTCAGGTTACCAAAACTGATAATGATCATACAACAACCAGTGCATAAAAATGAGAAAAGAACAACGAATTGTGATCATTTCATTCAGTGCTTTGGCTATAACAAACTTCCTTCATTTGTGTCGCACCAAGTTAGGCAACAAACATCACATCAATTCAATTGTCATGGTTGTAAACCATTGCAACACAACGTCCTGAAGCATAGTTGAGCACATTTTCAGCTACTTGAGGAAAAATAATAATGCCTTACAAAAGTTTCGTTGAAATCGAGAGCAATGACCCACCAGACAAAAATTAACTCATGTAGGAATGCCAGCTAAGCTGCTTTCAATGCAAAATCTGACCCTCAATAACGTTGTAAATCTGTTATTAGTTCCTAGCTAGCTAGCTAGTCCGCTCATCCCCATGTTAATTTCTATAGGGTGATTATTCATCGATACCGAGATAACGGGAAGGCTTCCAGCTATGAAATTGGATGAATGGCTGCAGTACAATACGAACTGTGTACCTTTTATGGTTTGGAGCCTGGGGATGTAACAGGGAAGGCGTGGGAGGGCGCGTAAGTACGAAAATATTGTTATAACCATTGTTAGTATTGTCGGCATCGTCTCTTATTGGACGGCTGAAGTTCGGACAATGACAACGAGCATACTGATGTGCGTGCCTAGACACACACTAGTGTATCACGATAAATCTAAACAACGTTGAGAAAGAAATTGTATTCATATCCAATTCACGAAAAATAAACAAACTGTAAAAACAAAGCAAAAAACTGGTAGAGAAGCCACCAAGTTGAGAGTGGTGCCCCTTCAAAGGAGTGATATCAACACACAAAAACTAACGAAATAAAACAAATTACAACAAAATTAAAACCAAACCAAAAGCCTATAAAGAGGCGACTAAGTTGAGAATGGTTAGGCCTCTAGGCAAAAGGTAGGAGCAAAGTGTTGAAAACCAATTTCTTGTTGACGTGGCACTTTATTACACATCTGCAAGGTAGTGGAGTTGAGTCTAATACACAATTTCAAAAAAAGGACTGATCTCATATCAAAACCAAAACTTGTAAAAGGGGCCGCCAAGTTCCAAACGGTTCGGCCCTTCAAAGGAGTGATATCAACACACCAAAACATTCGTCAACTTAATCGCACCGAATAATACTTAGAACGTTAAATGAAAACTTGAACATTACTGAAAGTAGCAATGTTCTAGTTTTCATTTAACCTTCGAAGTATTAAGCGGTGCGATTAACTTGCATATCAAACTAAACATTGGGGCTATTGGGGCCTTGGGCCCCAATAGCCCCAATGTAGGGGTACCTTTGATTGGCATTCAAAAATGGAAATACTCCATCGTATATTGCGAATTTTCGATAGGCTGTTGACGAGAAGATGTCAAATTTCAGTCCTATCTTCTTCAGGATCCTACGATAAGTGCTTCTTTCTGTTTACATTATTGTTATGCTCTTGCTATCTTTGTTAGCAGACGACGACGCAGGTTTGTACCATAGGTTACTGTATTTACTGGGGAGACTCGCTCGTGTTTTCTTTGTGCCATTTTTGCGTGACACGCTCACCCAATTCTTGGCTAATGAGATGTCAGATTCCTGGATTGGATGGGCCTTGTAGGTTCATTAAGGGGTTGCCAGAATTAATTTCATGCTGGATAGCAAGTGATTCTAGGTTTCTAAGGTGTCGATAACTCCTAGAATTCGATGTTAACAATGTTGTTGTTTTTACTCCCATTTTATCGTGTGGCCAGTGTCCATTCAGTCAGATGCGATGCTATTAGTTGCATCCTGACTTTGTACATGCAGCATCACATTCAGTGCATGGCACTCGATACACGCCCATAGCTTTGTTTGGGACAGTTTCAAGCTCATCTTCCATTACTGTCTTCTGTCTTGATCTCACAGCCTTTTCTACTTGGTATTCTACTGTTTTTTGCATGAGCATCGGATTTAAGTTGTTGCCATTTTTAGTAAACGACTTCAGGTCACACTTCAACGCGTGTTGTATTCGTGTTTTCACTCAGCTCTCTCACGTAGGTTAGACCTACGTGCATCCCACTGGTATCACTAGAAATATGTAGAGTGCCATTTTCATTCTCTCTCTCGGAGGATGTTTCTTGATTTCAAATCGCTATTGCCTCTCTGATCGTTTTACTGAGCACACTAGGGGTAAATCATCGATTAATAAACTTACCTTTGAAGGAAAATAGATGTAGATCTACTATTGGCTGAGTGCTAGATCGCTTCTCAATGCTGATGAATTCATATATGGCGATATTACGAAGTTGTCCCATTGGGTGCCCAGAGTCGAAAGTAATCCCACACTCAGTCGCTGATGGTTTCGTATAGAGACTAAATGTAAGTGAACCCCTTTGATTACGCATGATCGACACATAGAGAAAAGGAATGGTGTCATTTTTCACCTGCTTGCAAGTGAAATTTAAATCTTCCTGCCACTTAAGCTTTTGAAGCATCCGGGTAACCACACGTCAATAGAAATAAAATTTAGCCGGCCTTCCAGGGGGCCGGCAATTTCATGTTTTATAGTAACAATTCTTACTATGATGTAATAATGAATATTTTAACTGGTGTTTGTTCGCATTTGGTTTGTCATTTTGCATTATAATAGTGTAAATTTGTTGTTTTAGTTTTGTAATTGTAGGGATTTTCTACGGAGCTTGCCATTGTTGTTATATGCTGCACTAACGAGACCGATATGACCAGGAGTAGTTAATAGATTGTTGGAAGTGCTGGGGTTCAATAAATGCCACCCAATCGGAGTTGTAGTTTATTTTTTCTGCAATTTTTTTTCTGTGTTGTTGTCATGGTCGGTTAAGTTAGATCTGTAGCAATAGTTCGAATTTCACCAGGTATGGTGGGAAGTCTGACCACCTAACGACTTTTGTGGTTCTGTCTTGTTGGTTGGGTTAAGTTGGGTTAGGTTAGTTGCCTTGGTTGAAATTTCACCAGGCAGGGTGCCGAGTCTCACCACTTAATGACTATTGTAGTTCTGGTGTGTTGTTATTGTCTGTTAGGTTAGGTTAGGTTAGTTGCCTTGGTTCGACTTTCACCAGGCAGGCAAAGGAAGTTTCACCATGGAATGACTGTTGCTTCAGTCATGTTGTTGTTGCAGCAGACAATTTTTTGGCTACAAAAGCGTATATTCGATTACTTCTGCCTGTCACATCCCGCTATCTGCATGAGGAAACAAACATGGCGACTCGCGTGTTGCGATAGTAGTTTTCATCGATCGCGTAACAACGTGAAATATGGTTAAATATGCATATATTTTGGCAGCAAGAAAGCCATAGAATGAATAAATTGTGAATGTTGACTGTCATTGTTAGGTCCACGTAAGAAGTGGTACTAGAAAACATTGTTTTCCTGTACAGGTCGCTAAGCTTTACCATTACCATCGCATCAAAATGTAATTGGTGGTCCGTCCGACCCTACTTGTCTGGGCTGATTCCAGGTTGGTGATTCCCTCTACAGATTTAATTTAATTAACCTAACGCCAGCCTCCTAGCCCCAAGGTGCACATGTGCACCTCCCTCCATACAGGTATATAAACGTTCAGAGCGTGAGAGGATCATCTTTGATTCTGCTTAAGATGTCGCCAGGTGGTGACTCAAGATGGGAGGTAGGGTGGGTACAGGTGATGTATATTTTCGTTTTGCAAAAGAAACAGAATTTAGCTGGTGGTGGCCAGCAATTCTGTCTTTCTGTTGCTACGCAAATATACATTACCTGTAAATTCTAGCATTTATAATATCAAAACATCAAAACTGGTGGTTGGCACCACCTGACGGGTTCCCTATGGGTTAAGAGCTGGTCCCCCCAAAAGTCACAGACTTAAGCACTTTAATTAAAACTCATGATGTAGAACAGAAGTTAGGATCTCTTTCCAAATTTGGTGGCCCTTAAATTGGCCGTTGTTTATCTTTAGCGCTGAAAGTGGTTAGACAACACTTCTGGCTATAATGTGGGGTCCAAACTTGTGAAGTCCATGTGCGTGTGTTGTCATGTCTCTGAAGTAGTGGGAAGTGAAAACTAATGCATTTCACCATGATGCTGCCTGTTGAATCCCTGGACTGGGGCTGCCTTTCACGAAGTGGACAAGGTGCAAGGTTGCCATGTGCTGTGACTCTAATGTTCTCATCATGGCAACTGATGTAAGAAGCTTCGTATGCATTTACTGGAACAGTCTTCATCTACTATGCAATCATTGCGGAAGACCGAAATTTGCTTTGAATGGTAGGAACAGTTGATTTCTTCCTTTTCTGATTTCATTGCTGTCAGTCCTTTGCAAATAGAATTTCAAAATTCTGACAGGGCATAACAATCTTTTAGCCCCTTTTGAGACGAGTGAAAGCGAGGATGATTATTTTTTTTCCTTCTCCGCACGATAGGAGGCTCATGGTGTCAAAGAAACTGATTTGGAGCCATCAAGAAACGATAAGTAGGCTGGGTCGATGGAGACGGCTTGAACTTCGCTGCATCTTAAGCTTGAAGCTAAGGTTATTAGAAAGACGGTGTTCATGGTCAGGGGTGAACGTTGCAGTTTGACAGGGTTCATATGGTTCCTTCATTTGTGAGCTTAAGACTAAGGAGAGGTCCTAGTTGGGGAAAAGTCGTCACGTTGCCGGTTTTTCGATTTTGAAAGATTTTGAAAGATTTTGATTAGACTCCAAATCTGTAATTTTCTTCATGTGGGTGTGCACGAGGAATCCCTTGATGATGGTGATGTTGTTCAGTTCCCCAACACCGGTCTCAGAGTGGAAGTGAAGACTCGTTGTGAGATCAAACAGTTGATCTTGAAACATAGATTATGTTGATACTTATTTTCAGTGATGACTTCACGTCAACACAAAACTGCTTCGTCGTAATGCTGGTTTGAAGATTTGGCTTGATAACATTTCCATGAGTTTGGTGTCCCTGAAGCAGGTGTGGCATAAAGCAGTTGGAATGAGGACTTGAACCTTCCATGTAGAAATGAATTTTCAGGAGGAAAGCTGCGTACAGATGGAATCTGTCGGATTACAACTGTCTTGAAACGGGTGGCCTATGGCTTCTTCACTACGCTTCTTCCCCTTTGCGGTCTCTTTCCTTTTCCTTCCGCAAGTCTTTATTTTATCTCTTATTTTTTAAACGTATTTTCTTGCTTTTTCCCCCGTTATGCGCCTTGCCTTGCGTTGAAGTGCCTTCTAGTGTACTGTCTGGCGCTACTTCAAGAAGCTTTGCAAAGTTTTTCCAGTGCTCTGTGTTCTGTTGCTTCAATGTGTTGTGATTCAGTTTCTTTAACTTGCTGATCTTTTCTTGGCAACATGGTTGGGCCATCTGACTTGATTTGTACTGCTCTGCCTTGTAGGGGTACGGCAGACTTTGTTGCGTCTCACTTTGTTCTTGTTTTATCGTGTTCAACGATTTTGGTTTTTTGCCCTTTAACTTCCGATCTTCTGTCATTTGGTTTCGCTTTCGCATCTTGTGTCTTGTTTCAAGTTACTGGTGTCTTGCCTTTCGGTGATTAACCCAGTGTGAACGTAAGCGGGCGTCGCCGCAAATGAAGTGGGCGAATTGGGCTGACGAAACGATGAAGGCCGAGAGATGTGAGCACGAAGTCGGCTTTAGCCTGATCGAATAACTTGTTGATCTCAGGTATTGAGAGAGGCTCCTCGAAGGTCTTCTGTGGCCGAACATGACTGCAGGAAGAAACTGAGCGGTCCAAAGGTTACACTCGATTCACAACTGCAACCCTTGCAACTGAACTGCAAACATTTGCTTTGAAACTGCAGAGACTTGTCCATGAACAGAGAATACTTGGTTCTGGACTGCAAACATTCGCATCAGAACAGCAAAACATGCAGTTTAACTGCAAAAGCTTTGGAACTGGAGACACTTGCTTCATAACTAGAAACCCTTGCTTCTGAACTTCCAATACTTGCATCAGTGCTGCAAACACTATCTGCATGACTGCAACCACTCACAGCAAAACTGGAAGCCCAAGCTTCTGACGGCTCACATTCCCACCTGAACTACAAACACCTGCAGCAGACAGGAGACCCAAACTTCCGAACCTCAAATGTGGGCATGTGGACGGCAAACACTTGCTTCTACTTTAATAGGAAAATGCCGCTTCATAACTATGGACTTGTAGTGGGACTGCAAATGCTTGTTTCAGAAACGCTAACAGCTGCTGCCGAACAGTTGTTTCTTCTAAACTGCAAACACATTCATGTGGACTGCAACACTTCCTTCTGCTTCAAAAGGAAACACAGCTTCTGAACTGCAAACACCTGCATTAGAACAGGAAACCCTTGCATCTCAATTGAACATACTTGCATGTGAACTGCAAACACTTGCTTC
>JAHWFP010213776.1:15886-40124 GCA_023313725.1 Lithobius niger | reverse complement strand
CCCCCCCTTTTTTTTTGGGGGGGGGGGGGTTGTTTTGGACAACCAATCTTGGCAATTGTGACGGTGGGTGTTGGAATCATTGTAAAGAAGGTTTCCGGGTGTGTGTTGTTGTTGATCTGAATTCCATTATGATGAGATGGGGACTTTTAGTTGTAGGCTTTGGAGTACGTTTCCTTTTAGAATGGGTGATCTTGAGAGCTGTGTGAATTTAGCAATGGAGATTGACCAGATGAGTGTGTGATGGCGTGAAGGGCGTGACGAATGCGAATTCTCCTGCTGTTGCCGCAGTGGGTGAGGGCTACGATTGGTGCATGGCTGCCTGAAGTTGAACGAGTGTGAGGGATGAATTTAATGGTTGTTTGAAAACAATCGAACGAATGCGAATGCGAATGCCGCTGATCCAGTTCATTTGTAAGGAGCAGTGGGAGGCGGACAAGTGCGAGTGTGAGTTCCACTGTAGCTTGATGGGGTGTTTGCGGGAATGAGAGAAGGCAGAGGCGACTGTCTGGCAGATCGCCTTGAGAAAAAGAGATGCATTTGCCTTCGAGCAAGCTCTTAAGTAAGGAAGGGCTGCGCATACGCAGTGGGTTGTGGAGCTGGGCTGATCGACGCAACTTTCATACTCAAGGCGCATAGAGCATAAAAATTGAGCAAAAAATTGGCAGGTTTAGTATTTTTTCAGCAACAAGAAACTACTGTGTTGGAGACAGTTCTTAGTTAGCTTATATAGCTTCAGAAAATGAAAAATATGAGAACTACTCTTTTCATGGCTTAACCTAACCTGGAGTCTACAGCTGCTGTTGTGCGGTACAGAGGAGCTTCTATGTTGATTTTGTGCTAAGAAAGAGAAAAATGATGACAATGAGACTTAAATACAGTGGAACCTTGGTACCCTAACTTGCCGCTAAGTAACTTTTTTCTTGTTGTATATTAAACAAATTATTTTATCATATGCAAGTGGCTATTATCATGTGATATGCAAGCACTCATCTTCGTTTTCTTTCTGTGTGGTGCTGCATATGATGATGATGATAATGATGATGATGTTATTCCTTTTGTAACAAGGGTCAAACAGTGTTGCGTACCCACACTAAGCTTATTTACTACGGGCGATCAATTTGCGACGTGATAAACAGCCAGCAAAATTGAAGTTGTAGTGTTGTTACATTGCTGCTGCGCTCTTATTATTGTATTAACTAGGGATTTCCAATTCGACAAAATTACGGAAAACTCTGCATCCATTAAGTTGTGAAGAAATGTCTAGCTGCATAACCCAAGTTGCGCATGCGCGAGTGCATTCCTCCCTGCAAAAGCGTCGAATGGTGGCTTGAAGCCATCTTTTTTAACTCTCTCAAGATGTCATGGTGGTGCCTCAAGAGGGGAGGTAGGGTGGGTATAGGTAATGTATATTTCCCATTAGGCAATATAAACAAAACTTAGCCGTCACTGGTTGGGGGGGCGGGCGGGGGGGGGCTGACAATTTAATGCTTCTGTATGCCGTTTGGAAATATTATTACCTATTTTTGCTTTAACAGACAGGGTACCACCTTGATGGGCACCCTGAGGTTACGAGCTGGATCACCCAAAAAGTTATAAACTTTGCACTTTATTAAGAAACCCAGAAGAAACAGGATAACAGGATTTGATTCTCTTTCGTAGGATGTGGTGGCCCTGAAAAGGGCCGTTTATTTAAAGATGAGGGTCTTGCTTTTGTTTCTGAGTGCTTAAGGGGGGTTGACAAGGGGGGGGGGGGTGATCCATGTTGCAATCATTCTTGCAGAGGTCTCACCAGTGTTATTCTTGTAGGGGAGGAAGAGTTGGTTGCGGCCCTTGCAGAATTCGTTGTTTTCTGTCCTTTTGAGGTAACAGCATGATACACGTACAGGACAGCAAAGATATTTGGGTTCACCACCGAAAATGTTAGTGAGCACTGGAATGACGATCGGTTTTGATGGTTCGCATGGCTTCTGGGTCGTTGCCACATGAATAAAGTTGGAATAGAAGAAGCAGCAAGTTGGGTCAATGGATAAAGCTTGAACTTCATTACAGCGTAAACTGGAGGCCAAGGTGATTAGGAATACAGTCTTGCGGGTGAGTGTGCCAAAACCGCTGCTGATGAGCGGTTCGTGAGGTGCTTTCACAAGCGAGTCTAAAACTAAAACGATTGAGAGGTCCCAGTCTGGAAAAAGTCGTTGGATAGTGGGTTGTTCAATTTCGAAGTATTTGATGAGTGAATCAGATTTCCCAGCCGCTTTGAAAAGAGTTCAGAGCCGAACGGTAGACTAGGATAGTGAAACCTTTTAGGCCTTCTTTGAAGAGGTCCGTGAAGAAGATTAGGAGTTCAGGTAGAGAGGGGTTGATAGGAGTGACTTTCCTCCCGTTTTAGATGTATGCTATTGCTGTTCTATTGCTTGCTTGGACTTGAACGACTTTCACTGAGACGATGTGGCGAAAATGGTGAAGGGTGTTGAGAATGGCTTTCAGCTCCAGAATGTTTATGTGGTCCAAGTCATTCGGCGACCATTTGCCAGTGTGCTCCCCAGCCCTGGAGAGAGGTATCCGTTAAGAGATGCAGACCTGGAATGGGCTCGTGGAGAAGTACTGTTTGAGACAGGGTTCGAACGTCTGCCCACCATAGAAGAGCGTTGGTTGGAAAGTTTTCGTCTGTTGGTCGGGAGAGATTATGTTGGTGCTGTAGCTTTCCCCATGTGTTGATGCGAAAATGGTGGAAGGGTTTGGCCATCCATCTGCCGTAGGGGACAAGATAGGCCATTCAGTTCATTTTGTCTATGAGAGAGTTGAATTCTGTGAGAGTGTGATTTGGCTTTTGACCAAAGTTTCTGATTTGAACTATGGTGTCTACAATCCTGTCTGGTGAAGGCATAACTGTTGCAGCTGCAAGGTTGAATGAGACTCCTAAAAAGATGAATTCCTGGGTGGGAGTGAGTCTTGAATTCTTCTGCTTTATGCCGAACCCGAGTTGGTTGAGGAGGGATATGGCGAAATTGCGGTTGTGGGCACGTTGGGACAGATCTGGATCGTTCAGCAACCAGTCGCGCAAGGTATGCGCGCTTGCAGGGATTTGATTTTGGTGAAGATGAGCGAAGATGGGTTTGAGAATAATGATGAATATTCTGGGTGCGGCTTTTAATCTGAAAGGCAGGCATTGAAACTCGTACACTCGGCTGTCGTACATGAAGCGAAAGACGTGATGGACCGATGCATGCAGTGGGACGTGGAGGTATGCATCTTCAGGATCTACGGAGATCATCCAATCCTTTAGTTTGAGAGATTGACAAATGGTGTCGAGGGTTTCCATTTTCATATGATTATCTTCCATTTTCTGATTTAAGGGTTTCAGGTTGAAGATCAATCTTTTGCCGCCTGACTTCTTTGGCCGGAGGAAGATCAAGCTGTAAAACCCTGGCTGCAGAGTGTCTTCGCTTTCGGTGATAGCACCTTTGGTGAGGAGAGTGTGAACTTCGGCCAATAGACGGGGTGGGACGGTTGTTCAACTGTTTTACGAAGATCCGAAAACAGGATAGCAGACGTGTCTTGGTCGTCCTCGAAAGAGTACTCAAAATGTGCATGTCAAGAATCTTCATCCTGACTTTGATGAGTCAAAGAATGACTGCCCGAAAGATTGGAACGACAAGAATTCAGAGCAGGTGCCGAGTCCAACTCACTGTCTATGTTGGACGCGGTAGGTCTTGAATGCCGAAGGTCGGCAGGAGATGAAGAGTGATGGCTGTGCCGGGAACGGCTGGGAGGAGTTAAAGGAATGGCTGCTGAGGATGTCGTGCATGCAGTGGAAGAGGAGTAGCGGTGTCGCTTAGAGGCAGCCGAAAGAGGGGACCGATGTCGTTAGCGTGAAGAATTATTCGATGAGTATGTGATCCAGTTAAGTGTTTAAGACTCATTGTGAGATGATGCGGGAGGTTCCGGGCGAGATAGGCGTCTCTTGTACTGAAAATCCCGAATCACTCTATCCATGAGGGCATGTACTTGCTTGGAGGATAGCGGCAGGTCGTTAGGAGGTGAAGGAGGAGCCGTTCATTTTCGGTGAATATACAACAGTTAAAGTTGAAATACCGTCGTGTAGTACCTGTGAATGGGTACTACAGGATGATATATATACTTGCATGTGGTTTATTCACCGAAAATTCAAGCGAACAATTTGTGTTTTGTTCCAATATGGGTTGTGTGAAAAAATGGCTTTTTTCAAGCCACAGTAAAAACTGGTAACCGTTATTTTTAGAGACTTCTCTACGTGTCCCATGTTATGATTACGCCCCAGTGAGATAGGCATCCCTCCTCCGTAAAACTTGAGTTAGCTAAGGAGGAAGCGCCCTATACGATGACATTCTTAGGATATTCAGTTAACTGTTTCATGCAACCTCCGCATTCCTGTACGGATATTTGGGCATGAAACTCCGCTGAGGGAACAAGCTCACAAGACTAGTCACTGTTGTGGGGAAACATATGAAGCTAGGCTTTGGAAGGCAGAGTTGTACACTATAGTGTTTTCCTGTGGCAGCCTCTCCATTTCTCCAATTTTGCTGCTGGGCAGCAAAATTGGATGTCCCAAAGACAAATTCTTTTTTTCTGGCTCCACGTCTCTGCAGTTCTTTCCCAACCATGTTCTTTCCCAACGATGTTTCCAAACTGTTGTCCGTGGCTGACTGTGATCCTTGCTGTCGTTTGGACCAAATCTTGTCGCTCCCATGGTCTTCTTCCCGGCTAAACAATGCCACAGACTGAAGTGCTCTTTATTGGGACTCTTCCTATTCCCTGAATAAGAGTGCCTCTGGTGGTCCTTGTATATCAGACATGAACTTGAGGGTGAGCAAGTGTGGGATGTATAATTGCTGCTGTGTTTCGGCGATCTGCTAAGCCTACCTAGGGAGCATCTGCTACACTTCTCCGCTCTACCTCTGCATACCGCACAATTAAATCGCCAATTTGGCGACTGAATTCCTTGATTTGGAGCCTGCTTTCCTCGTGGTGACTGAATTCCTAAAATTTGGAGCCTGCTGTCCTAGTTTTGGCGAATGGGACCTCTATTTGGCAACCAATAATCTGAGGTGATGGGATCTTTCACTATCTCTTGAAGAACTTGAGGATTTGCATCTGTCTTGGCTCCCAAAGGGAGGTGAGCAGTTTCTCGAAATGTGTCTAGGAATTTTGAATCTAGGGGCAGAGTCTGGTCTGTCCTCAGATCTGCGATCTTGGAAATGTCCTGGCAGCTAGCGCTGAAATTTGACGATCACTGCGCTGTTGTTGGCGACGGCGACTGGCGCCTGAATCCTGGTGACCCGTGACTGTCCTTTATCCGGGTGTTGGTGCTTAGCTCCCGTGTACTGTCTACTGGGTCCGATCAGCTGAAAATGGCAACTATCGACTGCCTGTTGATCGTCGTTTGGCACTGGATGGCTTGCTTATAAGTGTCCAGATACGAAATTTGGCGGCTGGCGCCTGTCGATTCGGGACTGTAATCCGTGTTGTGGAATGAACATCTTTCCTCTGACCTTATGGCATTTGTTATTCAGGATGGTAATTTACTATCCTGGAGGGTTCTTATTGTGGGGGCTAACTCCTGAAATCGCCACGTCTTGAAAGTTTTCCTTCTTTGGATAATTTTGAAAGGCTGCTGCGTAGTTTTCCACAATGTCTTGTGGAAACAGGAACTGAGAACCCCATACATTGGGCTGAAAGTCCAAATCCAGATAAACCACTTGGAGACCCAACACCAATTGCCAGGGCCGGCCATGGTGCAGCGTGGCCATTTGCACTATTCTCAAGTGACTGATTGACTTCAATGGGGCCGATGTTTCTAGTGCAGCTGTATCTGAAATCGTCACATTGTCTTGAAATTTATCTTTTTCTGGGATAATTTCCAAAGATTGCTGCCTATTTCCACAAAAGTTAAGGTTTCTGGGAAACGTGATCGGGAGTGGTGAACCCAACAAATTGGGTTGAAAATCCAAACCGTTTTGATAAACCACCTGGAGATCCAACGGCGATGTACAGTGATGGCCACAACGCATTGTTGCCTTTGCACCATTCCTGGGAGACTGGCTGACTTCAATCAGGCGTCGGGTCGATATCTGCAGTGCCGCGGCTCCGTAACGAGCAACTTCTTTAAAGAGCGAAGAGCACGGCAACTGAAGCCGCCATTTCCTCCTCCAGGTTAGCGGTCCTCCGTGAGATGACTGCAGAAATCTTTGTTTCTATTCCCTCGAGCATAAATTTCAGGCTTTCGTAGTTTGTAAACCATGCTGATCGTTGAAAACGCACTTCATCCGACGGTTTTGTGGTAATGTATTAACGCATGGTGTTGTCGTTGCTGATCCTACTGAATCTTCATTTACTACTTCAGCCAAGGAAGAAAATGTTGGGCCGAATGTTACGGTTGTGTCCATTTTTAACGCGTCCTTGCAAGTTCTGCCTTGTTAAGATGGACATTTTACATGTAACTTGACTTGTGGCCTTCTTGTGTTATTCGTAATCGTTTTTTACTTGCTACTCTTAAAAATGGCTCTGTGATGAGCCAAAACTTCGAGTTTAATGTATACACTATTTCTGTGTACTTTCCGGCCTTTACTTTAGAACAATCAATTAGTCATGTCTGGTTTTTGAGTTAACACGCATGGCTTTATCTGTCAACCATTCCTGGCCAATACAACCTAGTAAATAAGCTTTGAAAAAAATCAGTTAAAATTATTTAATACAGTAACTTAAAATGTGGTTACTATCAGTGTTAGTCATCTTTGGTTTTAAGTTGGTTAACCATTCCTGGCATTAACAGTTAACCATTCTTAGCCACTTCCAGCTAGGGATGTAGACAAGCAGTTTACTCCACCCAAAAAGGCAGTTTCTCTGACAAAATGAATTTGGAAAACTTTCAAAGAAACTCGCTAAAAGTGAATTTTGATACTATTCACCAGAAATAAAAAGTTCAGAGGTGAAAATTAACAACTGTGATTTTGCGTGTTAACCCTAACTGACAAATGCGATGTGAAAACTTAATTCACATCACTTAGATTAATTGAATTTAGTTTGAAATTGTGCTTTGCTACAGTAACTTTGTTATGTCCCAGTTGCGACAATTTTTTATGTTTGATTTTTTCAACAGAAGTGCAGGTGGCCGAAAGCTGCGACTAAAGGCATGCATGCGACAGCGATGTTACTTCCGGTTTTAAGTTAATTTTAAGTTGTGTAGATAAGCACATTTCTGAACAAAATAAACAATTAACTTTAACTTATCCATCAGGTGTGAATGACAGTCGTATTGTTCACCTTCATACACAGAATTTTTTCCAGCAATGTCCAGTACGGTTTATCCGGCAAGGAAAGTAGGTTCTTTTCAGCCGAACCTGGACATCCCCAAACCAGCAAAATACAGTCTAGTTGTTCTTGTTCGGTACTGTTTTAGAGATAGTTAATGAATGCACTGTTGCCATTGCTGCATTCGTGCAGGTCCTATCTCACTTTTTAGCAGTTGTTGGGAATGTACTTGAACAAAATAAAATCACTTTCATAAGTCCAAACACGATAAAAGTAGAAACATAAGGAAGGTCTCCAAACAAGTAGGAAAATTAGGAACTCTACAACTTCTGCCCGTTGAGAATGTTGCATTTACCGTAATTATATTATTGTGCTGGCTTGCGCTTTTATTATTTTATAGGTTTAGAATTGCGTCTTTCGTCGCTACTTTGGCCATTTCACTTTCTTAGTTCGTTCTGAAGTACACGTGGAGATAATAGTGCTGAAACAATGTAGTGATAATATTACAAAAATGAAAAGAAAAAAACAATGTACAAACACCAGCCACCTGCATGATCACCACCGGACAGAGTCAATTGCAGTATTTACGAACAGCTTTGAAGCCACGTGAAGCTGAAATGAATGTACGAAAAGTGTTTACCATCTTTTCTGCTAATCTTTGAACAGGTCCCACACTTCCACGACGCAACTGGTTTCCAACAGCAGTTGAATAGCGGCGAGGTCCATCATGCTGATCATTCGACTAGATTATTAAAAATATTATGTGTTAATTACTACACGCATGGAAGGAAAGTGCAATTCAGTTAAGTTATGTTAAGGTGGAAACAATTAAATTCTCTACTAAGCACTTGTGACCCAGTGACTGCTGTCCCTTAACCTGTGCTTAACTATACGGGACTACAAACAAAGTAACATGATTATAGCGCCTAAGTAGAGGGCTGCGACATTCAAAATATTCAAGCTCGCCAAGTATGTGGCTGCACTCTTCACTTGACTCGTGGGCCAGCATCCATCCTCTTCAACTAATTCCAGTCAAAATCTTTTGAGGGTTTTGACATTCCAACACAGCAAACTGATTGTCTTGACGAGAGGTTTCACTCAGCCACCTCCGCACATCAGCTTAGGTAAATGATTATTGTAATAAAAAGAGAGAATTGCCGGCCCCCACCAGCTAAATTCTGTTTCCATTGCTAAGTACTTAAATACATGTTACCTGTAAATTTAGCATTCTTATTCTCAAATGCAATTTCCCTCTTGAGAAAGATTTGTCTAAATCCAGTCAGCTCCCTAACCCAAAGTGCACATGTATGCTTCCCTCCCATAAAGAGCGCGACTAAACTGCGAGACTAAACTGTAGAGAAAATATCTTTGCTGTAAGAGTGATCCCAGCATGGAATTCACTAACTGACGGGACGATTTCAGCCTCCTCCGTTAACACTTTTAAGCGGTTGTTAAATTTGTCAAACTTAACAGAGTTCTTGAAACGGCCAGAATATTGCACAGCAAGTTAAGTTTTTATTGTCGGGTTGGCATTTTTAAAATTTAGTTTTGATCAAATTGGATCACTTAATGCTCATGTGAACTGTGTTTATTGGCTTATGGTTAAACTCTTATGCCAAGTTTTTGTATTTATTATACATATTTTTTAAATTTTAAAAGCTTTAGTTTTACTTTTCATTTCTGTTCTTAACTTTAACTACAACTGTTCCATGCACTTCACTGTTTTTACCCTACGACTTCCAGGCTGGATATCAGTGACCTTCCAGGGTCCGTTCCTGACCTGCGTGCAACTGCACCAAACTTATATTATTATTATATTATTATGATTAAGAGCCTGCAGGGCGAAAGCGAGCCATCTTATTCTGTTCACAATTTGTCATGGTGGTGACTCATGAGTGGCTCATTAGCAATAGAAATAGAATTTAGACGGTAGGGGGAGCGGCAATTCTCTCTTTCTATTGCCGACAAAATATAAATTACCTATAAATTTAGCATTTACAGAAAACCTCGTCAAAACTGGCTGCAGGCATCACCTGACAGGTTCCCTAAGGTGAGGAGCTGGCATCCCCAGAACACAGACTTCGCACTTTATTGAAACAAACAGGAAACGGGAATCTGGATCTCTTTTCTGAATATGGTAGCCATGAAAGGGCCGTTTATTTTCTACCTCTTAGTGCTGGTTGGGGCTGACTAACTTCTGGCTGCAACGATGGGGCCCAGATGATGAAATCCATTGGCTTGCATAGTCATGTCCCTAAAGTAACGCGATGTGAAGACAGACACATTTCTCCATGAAGCAGTTTGCAGGATTTCTGAAACTGGAATGCTGTTGTGGAATGCCCATGATGTGGAATGCCCATGATGTGGCTCAGCGGTCATGTGCGTGACCCTGATGCACAATCGATGTTTGAAGCTTCGTAAGCATTTATGATAATGGTTTTGATCCATTTTGCAATCATTGCAGCAGTTGTCTCATCAAAGTTTCTCTTGAAGGGAAGGAAAAGTTAATTTCACCCTTTACGAATTTCATTGCTGTCAGTTGTCGATATAAAAGCGCAATGTGCGAACCGGGCAGAGAAAAAGTTCTAATTCATCACCAATAATCATAGAGAGAGCGAGAAGGTTTGTTTGGCCTTCGAGTTTTTGCTCTGAAATGAAGGTCTTGAAGTTGAAAACCGCCTTAAAATCTTCTGAGAAAGAGCAATTAACAGGATCTGCATGCAGATAATGCTTGGACCTCACTGAAGTGTAGGCTTGCGGTTAAGATTGTATGGAAGGCTGCTTTCCTTGTGAAGAGGTTAAGATTGTAGCTCAAAAGAGGCTTGTATGGTTCCCTCATAAGGGAATCTAGAACGATGGAAAGGTCCCAGTCGGAGGAGCGTCGTCTGGTCATCAGTCTCTCAACTTAAATTAGGGTTAAGATACAAAAATCTTCTAAAAGTGCAACGTTGTAGGCAGCTTGAACAAGAGTTTAGAGCCAAGCGGTAAACAAGAATGTGGATGCTTTCAGGCCTTCGTTGAAGAGGTCCTTGAAGCAAATCGAGCGGTCTGGTAAAGGGGGATTGACTGGATTGACTTCCCGCAAGTTACACCGACGAAACCATTTCTTCCAGTGGCTGTCATAGATTTTGTTAGTGGAATCTCTGATTGCTTTGCTTACAATTCTGATAGCTTACTCGTCAAGAACTCCTTCCTCTTTGAGAAGTGTGATGAGAGTAGCCCCCAATGTAGGTTCAGAGCGCTGGTGTTTGGGAGGGGCAGACTTCCCCTTCTTTGTGACGGAAGGTCTGGGATTTCTGGCAGGTGCCTTGGGTGGTCGATTAGAAGTTGCAGGAGTTGGACGAACCAAGGGTCTGATGGCCTGTTTGGGGCTATTAGCAAGAAGAGGCCCTGGGAATGATTCAATCTTCTGAAGGGATTGATTCAGTAATTTGAACAGTGGAAAGAGGTATCCATGGAGGTTCTATCATGGGAAAGATGGAGCATCTACTGCCCACATTTCGTCGTCCGGGACTGGACTGATAAAGTGGGGAAGTTTGGCACTGTGCTTCGTGGCGAATAGGTCAAGCAGTGGAATCCTCCATACATCGAACAGATATTTGCAAATGGATGTCTTTAAAGTCCATTCTCCCGAAGGAAGTTGGTGACGACGGGAAAGGGAGTCTGCAATGACGTTTCGATTCCCAGGAAAGTGCAAAGATAGGATGCAGGATGCGTGTGTTTCAGGTGAATGCAAAGTCTGAATATTTCTGACGTGATCTTGTGGAGTTTCCTGGACTTTGTTCCTCCTTCCTTTTGGATGTGTGCTTCCCAACCATCCAGAGAAGCGTCTATCAGGAGGTGAAGGTCTGGTTGGGGTTCGTGGATAGGAACTGATTGAGATAGAACGTGAACAGCTGACCACCAAAGAAGGGTTTTGAAGGGTAATGTTTCGTCTATTGGGTGTGTGGTGTCTGTCAAGTGCAGTCACTTTCCCCACGTGTTGATGCGATAATGGTGAAAAGGTCTGGTCATCAATTTTCTGTAGGGAATAAGATTTGCCATGGAGTCTAGCTCCAATATTAGGCAGTTAAGTTCTGTTGCTGAGTAAGATGTAGGCTTGAAAAAGGTCTTGAAAGAGTTACTACATCTTCTATTCATTCTACTAAAGGCATTACCGCTGCAGATGAAAGGCTGAATGAGATGCCTAGAAAGACAAATTCTTGAGCTGAGGTTAGTCTTGAGGTTTTTTCCAAAGCCCAGTTGGCTTAGAAGATTTGACATGTAGTGCAAATTTTTGATGAGTTGATTTTGACATTGACGTTTTAGAAGCTAATCGTCCAGGTAAGCGTTTGCAGGAATTTGAAACTGATGAAGATCAGCCGGGGGGGTTGCATATTAAGGAAAAAATTCTCGGGGCGGCGTTTAGACCGAAAGGCATGGCTTGAAATTCGTACACCTCTCCGTCGTACATGAAGCAGAAGAGATGACGTACAGAGTGATGTAATAGGACGTGAAGGTATGTGTCTTCTAAGTTTATTGATGTCGCCCAGTCGTTGTGATTTAGAGATTGGCAAATGGATTCTAGCGTTTCCATTTAGAAATGCGAATTTTCCATCTTCTTGTTTAGAGGTTTTAAATTGAAGATGAGTTTATCTCCTCCTGATTTCTTTGGACGTGGAAAGATTGAGCTGTGAACCTCGGTGTCAACGGACCTTTGCTTGCTGCGATTGCCTCGTTTAAAAGCAATTCTTGGATTTTGGAGGACAGTTGATTTGAAACTTGTGGAGTGAAATTCTAAGGAGGGGATGAGGTCAATGCTGGTTTGCTTTTAAAGGTTGGACGAAAACCGTACTCGACGATAGAAAGGATCATTGGGTTTGTTGTGATTTTTCGCCAGGGCGGGAGAAAATGACGAAGACGATCTTCGACTGGAAGAGAGTGTTGGAAACTTATGTCATTGGTTATTGTGTGGCTTTCCCTGCGGTTCTGGTGATGGGTAGCGGTTTTACTGTCCAGGAGAGGAGCTGCAGTTGTTGTTTCCACATCTGCTACGGTTTGATGATCTCTCTCGAAAGGATCACTGGTTGTAATTGTTGCAGTTGGAATATTGGTCATCTTGGTCATCTAAAGGCTGTTGCATGCAATGTGCTTGTGCGCCTCTTGAAGTAGTCTAGTGTCCTCAATATCACAAGACCATGACTATACGGTGAAAAATCCACTTTATTCGTCTCGGATATCCTCCTGGAGCCCAGACTACAAAGATCAAGAAAGTCATTGGTACCACCAGCAACCCTCAGTGGGAAGTGACGAAGGATAAGCTGGCACAGGAAGTAGTGGCTCCAAGACCACGGGTAGGTTAACATATGTTCGCGGCGTAAGCGAACCAGTCCAGCGTGTCCAATCACATCAAGGTTTCATTACCTACCTTAAGAACTCTAGGGCCTTAAAGTCGTACATCCTCCTCAAGGTGAAAAGCACACCACACAGAGTCGAGAGCGTGCAAGGCGTTGTGTGCGATGAAGCTGAGAGGGCCAAGCGGCAAGGTAGGAGAGCCTTACAGCCGGCTGTGGACCATCCTTCCAACATGAGAAGCAAATGAAGAAGGAAAATAAGGAGCCTCCTAAGGAGGTAGTGAGTGAGGAAAAGTCTAGCGACGGTCTACCTGTGATTGCTTGTTTGAAGAGCGTTGTGAACACCAGAGGAGGAGTGTATCGTGTGCCATGTGGGGTATGTGAGGCTGTGTATATAGGGGAGGAGAGGAGTAAAGGATCGTTTGAGAGAGCACATACTAACACAAAGAATTGGGTAGCAAAAAATAGCATTGCATCCAACCACATGGAAACGAAACACCCCATAACCTGAGAGAGGACTACCATCCTTCTCCAGTCTAATTTCGCTAAAGATCGACACCTAAAAGCGGTTCAGCACTTTGGGCGCACGAGCACACCTCTAATGATCTTATAGGCACCTTTCAACCCCAATATTCACCATCTCATGCACCACGATCTCAAACAAGTTGGCAAACAAGTGGAGAACTGCACAGATCCCTAACAAATATAGAGGGCCACATCAACCGCAGAATTCAAAGCCCGATCGAAGTATGTAACATGTATGATCCAGCAAAACCTTGAATTCAATGCCAGATGAAACAAATGTACTGTTGTGCAACAAATATACAGGTAGTCGAAAATTTGGCAATACAGTTGATATCCCTCCTGACTCTGAAAAATAAGCATGTCTGGTGTGAATAGGGAATATCGATTTTCTAACTTTCAAAGTAAAACACCCTACAGATTTTTCCGACAACTTTCGTTACAGTCTGCCCTCCCGTGGAACCAGTGTGCTCCTGTTGAGCATAGTCTGGCGCCACTGATGAACTGGGTGGCTGTCTGGAGTGGCAAGGGTTAAACCATTGAAACAAAGTCCGTCAGGAATATAGAGAACTTTGAGGTGTTACCTCATGAAATACTCACACTTGGTGCCACAATAAAAAAAGTATCTATGTGAGGATCAATAAGATGTTCAGCAGCTGGTGTCATATCAAATCTGTTGCCCAGAAAATTCTTTGTGTCCTCAGAAATATGGACTCTCCTGTAAACAACCAAAATTTGGCTTAAGATAAAACATGGGAATGAACTGCAATGAAAGCTTAATTGGACAATTGAACCCCAATGCTATTGTTGAGAATGGTTTGGGAGGCAACATAGAGAACACCTGGATCTTGAAGCATACTAGATGTTGTATTTGAGGAGCATTAAGCTTGCACTGAGTTAAGCTACCTCCAGGTGAGTAGAAAAATGCCTACTGTAACTGCTTAGGGTGCGTTGTTTACCAATGTTTACTTGCTTTGTGTTTTCCTGTTTTCAAAAATGTATTTTGTAAAACTGGTCAGCGAGGCTGATCAGAGAACAAACCAAAAAAAAAAAACTACTCATCTCAACACAACTACGTTACTCAGCAAACTACACTGTTCAAGATGTAGACTGTTCAGAATCTTGAACAAAGTCGTCCTAAAAAAAGATTCGACCCTTCACCAGTCTTCACCAATAAGCACTGCCCCTTAACGTGAAACCTAATGCAGCCTTCGGTGACGCTATGCTACAAGTATAATAATAATTTCAATATGTATGTAAGAATACTGTTGAGAACATACGCGTGTATAATAGTCGTCACCAACTAATGGGCTATTTGTGAGAATTACCAAAACAGGGTGAATGCCTGAACAAGCATTTCCGCTGTCGCTAAACAATGGTCTGGCAGCTTGCCAAAAAAACCACAACTTTTACAGCCGAGGAACCAGGATAAAGCATTTACACTGTTGCAACGTTAACATACACTACGTTTATATGACCACTTCGAAACGCTTCAGAGGGATGCGCATCATGTCCATATCTCCTCCGTGGGTCTTGTAAACACTCGTTCATGGTGCTTTCTCCCACCTGGCAATACAAAACCCGAATAACTTTGCAGAGGTGGTTCGGAAGTCTCATGCACACAATCTTTATTAATGTAAATACACTCGCAATCGCATTCAGATGTTGGAGAAAGCCTAGTGAAGATCGCGGACACAGTTACGGCGCCCACCTAATTTGTGCTGGTGCCACTCAAATTTTAGTTAAATAAACTGAAAATTAGTGTACATGACTTGGAACACCACTAAGACTTGCATACGTTGGGTTACATGGGTTTAATCTGACCAAGTTTACTACATGTAAGGGAACAGCAGCATAGGACGTGCCCACTATTCACCAAAAGGAGAGAAGAAAGGAAGGGGTTTCTGAGAGTATTGGCGGAATGGCCCTAATCGTGGTCTTGCGTCATGTAAACAGGTGACGTTTTTGATGCGCATTTCACAGTGCATTGCTAAAATGAGCTTTCTTGTTGTCATGTAAACGTATTAACAGTTAGAAGCTCCATTGCATTGTAATATCCTTTAGCACAAGAATGTACTTCAATCTTACCCAGGACGGCCCGTTTGTTCCAAAGTGTTTGCAATGGTCACGTCCCTAGACCAGATGTCGTACTGCCACTTGACGAGACCTAACAAACCACAGTGAATATGACCAGAATGAACACCAATGCGCATATCAAGGTTTGGTACTTGAAGCTTTTCTCGTACGTCTCTAGAAATACACAATTGAAATGAAAAACTTATGGAAATGTAGACAATTAGGTAGAAATAAATTGACCTAAAAATAAACAATTTACAATATGAATATCGAAATCGTGCACTTCACCGAGACTAATATGGTCAAATAAAAGCAAACTATATTTGTTTCGTGTTTATCTTTACCTCTATGAGCAGAACGCTGCCAGTGACTAAAAAGCCATACTCAATCCCCACATATACACAACCAATCAAATCTAATGTCAGAATTCATATGTCCCGGGAAACCTGAAATTCCAGGGCTTTTCCAGGTTATTAACAAGAATTCTCAGTTAATATTTAAGAACCACAAACGAGGAATTAACAGACAAAAGAGAAAATAGTTAAACGTGAAGCTGTGATAAATTTTATTCTGTTTACCAGCACTAGCAAAACGCAGCAACAGTGATCCTGCAATCGCTACAAGTACGTTTCAGTACGTTTCGCCGGATCGGCCTGCACAAATCAGAAGGTTACGCAACTCGCGTGACGGGCCTGCAAAAATCGGGAGGCTTGCAACGCACCAAGTTTGAATCATGGCAACGAACAAGCAGACGATAACGGTGAAGTCAATAGGGATGTAAACAGAGTCCAAACTAACTTTAAGGCCTGAGGAAGATAGTAGTTAACTATCGAAATTTCGCTAGACAGTGAGTGTCTTTCGTTGTGAAAGTGTGCGTTTTTCTGGTGACTTTTGTTTGTTTATAATGGAATTAACGATCTTTTACGTTTCAGTGTAACTATTTTCCATGAATAGTCCAGGACCTTAGACATTTTTCGAGTTCTCTTTCAATGCAAAGGATGGGTTGCTCCACTAACTGTCGGTGATTTTTAAAATTCCCCCGCGACTTTTTATGCCTTATACACTTGCCGAATATGCTAATTTAATGTCATTTTCAGTGGTGGTCTCTCACTTCCGGTCACACCTATTTCTGGCACTATTCTTAACAGTCAGTGCACCTGGACACTGCCTATTGTCGTAGGTCGATAAATTTTGTTGGGTCCTACTCGATACGATTCCTGGCTGCCTTCCTAGCGGATACGTTGCATAAGACTTCAGTTCAGTTCGCTTGAATTTTAAGGCAGAGGAGTCATCTAAGGTGGCTTCGATGTGGAGCGTGGTGACCACAAGGTTAGGCCTAACTTGTCAGGTGAGGTGGCTAGTTCATGGGAAGAATTGTTTGAGTCTATCCGTGCCCTGCCGGGAGTGGAATTGCTATCTGCACTGTGGTAAATGAGAATGTGGAAACTGCAATCGTGGAGTTATAAAAACATTGCCGAGACGTTTCAGATATGAGCCTCGGCTCCAGCAATCGCGTGCACACACTGTGTGTAAACGGTCACGGGCAGCCCTAATGTGACCTCTATGTTTAGAAAAAGGGCCATGGGCAGTTTTGATGTGTAAACAGCTTTTAAAAAATGGCTTCGGTTAGCCCAAATATGTAACGCTGTTCCGTATAGCCGTGGGGAGCCTGATTACGATTGTGGAAAAGGCATTCAAAACTCCAAAAATGTGAACAGCCGTCTCCACCATCATAATTTGGCTGCCCACTGCTCAATCATAGCTGGGTGGGCGGCATGCAAGTGCTAGTAGTGTCATAATTTCGTTCGGAAAACTTCAGTTCTGCTGGTAAAAGTAACTGGTAGAATTATCAATTTTCCAGGATATTTCCTGGTTTACATAATCCGTACGACCCTGTACTGTAATCTGTGCCATATCGAGCGTTGTTGTTTTAGAGCAGTAGAGATTTAGCCATTGAATTCAAAGATTGTTGGTTTAACTCCCCGCTCAAGCAGTCTGTCATTTAGGGCCAAAGGAAAGATATAACATAATTTTGTCACTCTTAATATACATTACAAATTTTTCGTACGGGAGCTTATTTCACATATTAAATGTATGGCAGATTTTTTTCTAAAGATTCTCGTTCACGCTATACGGGTCAGGCTTATCCAAAATGAACATGAGTCGTTTAAGGTTGAATACAACTGTCACTAACTGTGATACGGCTGTTTACAAAGTTGTCAGAATTGCTTGAAATTCTGGGAACTGCGTTGGTAGGGAATATTTATGCATATCTAAGCATGGGATGATCTAAAATGTTGTAGTAAGGATTTCAAGTAAGGGTTGTAATGATTTAACGTTTAAATGTTTAGTGATTTGCATTTAAGAGTAATCTTTTTTAACCCTTTTTAAGCCTTAGTGATGATATAATTTTCCTGTTTAAACAGCCTATGGCCAAAACATGACTGCCGTGAACAAGTTGCATGCATCAGGAAAATAAGTTGTAATAAAATAACTAAGCATCTTGGAGTTCAAAAAATTGCAGACCTAATAATTATATTGTAAATTATTGAGCAGAAATATAATTGGGGCAATCGTATTACATTTTCATTACTAAAAAAAAATTTGCACTGCGGAAATATTTTTTTTTAATAGGAGCTCTAATAGCTATGAAAGGAACGATTAATCGCTAACCACCCAGACTATTTTTGAATATTACCGTCTAACAAAATTTGTTAAACGGTAATCTTCAAATAGTCCAGGCGATTAGCAATTAATCGTTCGTTCCTAAAAAAATTCTTACAAAAAAAAAAATTCTTACAACCCTACTTTCAAGAATGTGACTACAATGAATAGCTCTCATTTTGTTAGATCCACAACAACGGTGACTAAGAATAACTCAGTAGCGAGGTTCATGAGAAATCCAATTGCTAGCGTGCAAACAAAGAACATTATTAGGTTACAGTGACAACAATCAGAGAAAGTAATTACTGCGGAAGAATAAATGGTGATAAAACCAAAATAAATTAACAGCCCAAAATAACTGTGTTGCTGCATTTATGGGTTTCAAAAATCACAATGTGTAAGGTATAACACTGCAATAACTTTTAATGGGTTTTCTTACAGGTCCCCACGAAACAGTTTAAACATTCAGTCCATGAGGATAAACCCATAACCAACCAAATTTGGAATGTGCATGCTCTTATGCAGTGAGCATATACAGTAATGTATGAAGGACTATAAGAAAACTTACACGAATTTATTTCTTGTTTGTGCACCTTATACCTTATACATTGAGAGTTTTGATACCTATAAATGCTTCTACAATGGATCTGCTGTTTTGGATTGCTAATAGTTTAATGGACACAATGGGTAAGTAAATTCATGCTTTTTTTTCTCACCTACAACGTCCAATGAAATAAACACGTTACTGTGCTACCATTTCAACTTTTTTTGTAAGTTCAACATGTAAGCATGTTCACCTTATAATGTTGATTATTTCAAGTCCGGTATTGACACAATTTACAGCATGCTGTCCAAATTGATCCCCACTGCCATTCGACGCAGAATCATGGCTGCTTCGAAAATCTTGAGATTCCGAGATTTCAGGGATGCCAGAGATACAATAGTAGCAATCACCTATGATCTTAATACGAAGACAGTTGTTTTTCTGAAAAGTGAAACAAGAAAAAACCTTTAAGTTATGATGTTTAATTCTAAGCTGACGTAAATTCACAACAGCACAGAACAAAGTAACGACTTTTAAGTTTCCATTTTAGCCGTACGCACAAGTAAAAAAGCATGTATGCCAATTCCTGTACAGCGGGCATGACGTACAGGAGGGCATGACACACTGCCAGCCGAAGCCAAGGAGAGATGGAGAGATGGATAATTTTGCAAGGTAATTTTAATCGGAAATGCCACAATTGACCTGAACATGAGGCATATCACAGGGTTCTTCTCTTCCCGAAAATGGAATGGCCAACCGCAGAAACTACAGATTTTGCCTCTCCCAGTCAACCTTGTGCAACAGGATGGTATACGAAGGGACAGTTACAATATGGCTATACCACATTTTACACACATGCAAGCATTTATAAGCTCAGGTTCCTATGAGAAAGTATTGCCTAATGAATAGACTGTCATCCAAACTAACAAAATGGGTTGAAAATGCAGGTGCGAGTTTCATGACTGAACAATGCATTTAAAAAAAATGCCTGGAAATTGATGGGAGAGTTAGAGGGTCAACTGAAAACAACAAACCAATATTAAAATGGTTTACCACCACGTTGGCTTCCTGTGTAGCAGTTTTTACATTCATGGCTACATAAGTGTTTTTTTTTATTCAGTCATTCCCGATCTCCATCACATGTTTATATTCAGTTAAATTCATGCCGACTTTATAATAGTTGTTTACGAACATAACCGTCATTGTGCCAAGTAAGAACAATACCCCCAACAGCACAAAAGACACAGACTTAGGCGGAAGAGTCAAATGCAGCATATGCTGTTAAGGGGAGGGAATATTTTCGACGTACAGAGATGTTAGAAAGTGGAAGCAATGCCGTTCGTCTTCTTAAGGTCTTCAATTGTTTGTCAGTTGACTCGGGATTTACATGCGAGCGGCAGCCAAGAAGAGGTGAGTTTATATCTTTGGAATATGCGAGCCCAAAAATGTTACTCGTTTTATATTTGAGTCGTCTTACATCTGAAGAAATACAGTACATCAAGAAAGTTTTGGAAAAATGTAACAAGTCCAACTGTCATGCAGTCAAGATGACAATGGATCCTGGAAACATATATTTAAGATGGCGGTCTTAAACCACTACAGCTATGGAGGTAGAGATGAAGAAAGTATTTCAAATTATTCTTCAAAAAATAACAACCTAAACGTTGTGGTAATATTCGAAAGTCACTAGCATGTGTCATCACATGTGTCATCGTCGACCGTTTTCTTCAGCGTGCTCACAAATCATGTAATTTTTCGTTGTTTACGCTCTGATGACACTTCAGGGTTCATACTCATATCTGAAAATGAATATCCCTGATTTTCCCTGACTTATTTCTTCAAATATCCCTGACCAAAACACTTCAACTTAAAAAAAATTTTTTAAATTACACAGAGTCAACTGCTCACTCTACAAGCCTGGCATCATAACTTCATCTGGATGGCAATTGCACATTTTTTCCAATTTTTTTAAAATTAAAAAATGGGGCAAGAAAGTAGTAGCAAAGCAGCTGGAATTTGCGAGACCACAGGGTTTATTCTAAAAACCAAATTCTAAAAATAGAAAAAAAAAAGGTTCTAAAAAACAGTGCATTTTTAGAATGAACTGTTTTTTTTAGAACCTATTTTCATTTTTAGAATTTCGTTTTTATAATGAACCGTGTGGTCTCGCAAATTCCACTTGCTGTGCTACTCCCTTCTTGCCCCATTTTTAAATTTAAGAAAATCGCTGACTATCACTGACTTTTTGCCAATTTTCCATTTTTTTCCTTACTTTCCCTGACCGTATTTCATATCCCTGATTTTCCCTGACTTTCTAGGTCAGTATGAACCCTGCACTTGTACAACGTTGACACTTGTACCTACAAGTGCTAGTGACTGTCAAAAATTATCACAATGTTTAGATTGTTATTTTTTGAAGAATAATTAAACATTTTTTACATCATGAATCCGATACTGCAAAGCAAAAACCGCACAGCATGAAGAAAGTAACCTATCGACGGACAATAAATGGGCAGACTGTCTTACATAGAATGTAATACAAGACCAGACTTGCCCTCTGCAGTCACCACACTATGTCAGTTGATTCAAAGCCATCAATGCAGCATTGGGTAGCTGAAAAGGAAGTGCTTCGTAATCTACAAGGAACAATGAAATTATTTTCATTTTGTACGCTTAGATTCAAAGTAAAGTATATTTACCGTTCCAATATCCTTGCAAATTTTCGACAGTCAGGTTTTTCTGGAGTTGGAGGGGCTCAGAAGTAAACATGGATTCTAATTTTCAAAGCAAGCGATGCGATATTTTTAAACAATGTAATTTTGTCTGCGTACGGGTCGTCGGACTTCCCACTTCACTTTTATCAAAAATGTGTATATTCTTGCTTTTATGCATAAGCAATAAGCATCATATGTTGCAGACCCGAACGATCATCAATCCGTGACAGCAGGACCGCAATTTCGTTAATGCTCCTATCGTATGGCACAACACCTTATGGCATAACAGAATAATGTTTCCCTATCTGCTGCAGAAAGTGAATGCCAAGTCATAGAATTTGCCACTCAATAGGTAGTTCGGTTAAGAGCACTTATGCACGAGCTCGACTGCTTGTCCAATGGATCACCACCAATCCATATTCACAGTTACTCAGTCAGCAACTGCTCATGCGGTCTCGTACATTAAATAAACACAGATGCAAACCTATTTACGTTGTTTTTGGACTTAAATGTCAGACTGCCGAGGTCCTACAGCTGAGCCATACTGGCACGGCCCAACTATTAAAAATAAGTAAAACCAGCTTTCCCACAAGCCTGATGAAGACAGACGACAGTAAATAAGTCTTGTCAAAAATTCGCAAGACACTGTATAGGCGAGCATAGTGCCTGTTGTGAAACTGAGTGCGCCCCCCTTTTTTTTTTAATTTCCAAAATAGTCAAATCTATATAAATGTTTGCCTGTTTTTCTGTGTGATGCAACACAAGTTTGTTGAGATTACATAGGTCTATTTAAATAGTAAATAATGATGTTCAGACTCAGTTTCCCCAATTGCAGTGGCTATGGTACCATTGGCTTTACATAACCAATAATTTTTAGTGAAAAATTGTTAAAAAAGTTATGCTACACAAATACATTAATTACCTTTGCCACGTCATCAAATCTACCAAACAGTTCGTTAAGTGTATTTATTAACTCGTCCACCTCAAGCATTTGGGTCAGCTTCGTAAACTCTACAATGTCTGCAAATAAAATACTGCAACAGAAAAATTCGGGCATCAGTGATGAATGTCCAAGGGCAGGCCCAAAACAATGGTTTTCTAATATTTAACAATGCTTTTTTAAAACGTTTTAAGTTGGGGTTAGGTAACAAAATTTCTTTCCCTTCCAATATGTCGTAAACAATGCGATGCAATATGCGTAAATCAAAAAATTCTTGCCGATCCACCTCAGTTGGTTATCAGGACAGGACGTCTGCGAGGTAGGGATATATTTTTTTTTAATTAATTTCTTTTGAGCCTTAAGTCAGCCGAAGCAATTTAATGCTCGTATGGCTGAACCGTTCAATTCTGAACATTACCAGACTTTTAGAGAAGAAAAAGTATCTGGTAAAGGGAGGTGCCAACCCAGAGATTCGATCCGGGAAACCTCTGATCATCATACGGGCCGAAAGATTGTCCAGAAATGGCCCGAACAGTTCCCATAGCCGCTGAAGGAGAGCACGGTAGCCTATCACGCTACCCTGGCCGGCAGCGTTATGACTCTGTCTCCTCTCCCCCGACATTTTCCCATGACCAAGGGTACAACCCAACAATTTTAAGATTTTGTCAGCTTGTAAGGCCAAATCTGTCAACATAAAACGTAATTAAGTTAGCAGATTGGAAATGGAAACATTTTCCATAATCGCAACTAAACACACTCAACTTAACAAAAGGACCAAACAGGAAATATAGCTTTTTTTTGCCTTAGAATCAGTTCTACGTGGTGATGCTTCCATCCACAGAAAGTGGCATCAACCACTAAGTTTAAATGCAGGCAAAGCAAGGTGCACGAGAAAGCACCAACCCTCACACAGACTGTCAACCGGGGAAGATGTGAGGCCGTCCTTCATGAATATTGGCTATAGTATAGTTAGGTCCGTTAAAATGGCCAATTTGGGAAGTCTATCTCATTTTAAGCGTTTTACAATGTTTTGCCCCAATTAAAAGATGTTATTTCCGAACCTAATTACATGATAAAAAATTCTCTTACAATATTGCACTTATGAGTTTATAAATCCCAGGAGCACTACTAAAATAAACTGACGTGACCAACCAGTCTTTGTTTTTATAATTATTTTTTCAGATGTGGGCGATGCCTTTTTTTTTACCAAATAAAATCCAGTAGTCTACATTTTGTTGTGGGCTGCAACATCCATGTGTTAATGCCAGGTTCAGCCACATTCCGAGGGCAAACTTCCGAGTCTCACTTTAGATCCAATCAAAGTTTTTAGTTGTGGATGGCCTCTGAATGGCCCTCCGATTCATGTTGAGGCATCATGAGATTGGAGATTGGGTTGATGTTGTCATCCAGAAAGTGTTTGGTTAAAGCCGTGACACGCAACACGTGATTAAAAATATTTTTAGATTATGACTTAATAAAATTTTTTTTGCGATAAGAAAAACTCGTGCATTGCATTTGCTCGCTCTTGAGAACCACTTATTTAACTTTTAGCTACCTTTCGAATAGTCAGCAAATAAACGACGCTTCATGTTTAGTTTTTAAACATAAGTACTGAGCACATTTTTTATACATTTATATAATAACGTGGCTTTGAGGACATAATTTAACATGTTATTACGGAGAAAACACACTAGCACCACCTAACTGTAGTAAATAGAAAACTACTTGAATTTTTGAAGAAACAATCGTTCTTCTTTGGAAGTATCTCTAAACAAACTGGAAAAGCGTTTGATTACATATTGAAGCAAAAATAAAAGTTCGAATGTCAAGCATGCGCGTTTAGACCACTGATCTCTATGTGATCTATCGCGTCGTGAGTGGAGGGCTGCTGTTGGTACAGATGCAGCTCCCATTGGATGTCAAGCTTGGCTGCCAACTCTGAGATGATAACCTCTTCGACATTTTCGTATGTTGGGCCTGTCCGTTTTGTTTCTCTCCTCGTCGTGTGGCTCCTATGTGCCCTAGTAGTCTTACTTCCAGTTGTCTTTTGGTTTCACCAATATACACTGTTGGGCAATTGCAGCAAGGTACTTGTAGACCACTCCACTGAGGTTTCTTATTTTGGGATGAGGCAGGTCAGGGGCTTCAAAACTCAAGG
>JAHWFP010213776.1:0-15786 GCA_023313725.1 Lithobius niger | reverse complement strand
TGCAGGTTTCTTCCTGGTGGGGTGTCGGTGTGGGGAAGTGGAGGAATTTTGGAGGAAGAAGGAAGCTTAGTGTTTGAAGGTGGGGGTGGAGGGGAAAGGGATTTCAGGTTGGACAGGTGGAAAGGATCTCAGAAGCTTCTTCAAGTTGGGCGGATATCTTAGCCTACAGTTGACACTTTGGCGGAACAGGATTCTGCTTATCTCTTCACTCCTGCGAGGTAAGTATGTGATATATTCTATTGGTCTTGCAATTTCTGGTTGTTCTCACTTTTTCACTCACAGGGCTGACCTGGCTTTCGCCACATTCCAAGCTCTCTTCGACTCCACATTGATCAGTCTAGCTGAGTACCCTCTTCGAGGAACATGGTTTTGGTGTGGCAGAGGTGTTGCTCTGTTATTTCTTTGGTGGACGAGTGTTCAGTGATTCTCATAGACTTCTTTCTCAACCAGTGCTCTGAAAAGAGACCTTGGGTGGGCTGAATTAAATGAAAGTCCTCTTTCCGTGCATGATGGTTAATGGTAAGGAGTGAAAAAAATTTTTCCATTTAAGTTAGTGAATTTTTCGTCTAGAAAAGGAACCATTCCGTTCTGTTCAGTTTCTCGGGTGAACTTGATGCCTTCGTTACAGTTGCTGAGCAAATCCAGTATGGGGTCTTTCTCTTGCTTAGGAGCATGGCAAAAATGTCATCTATGTATCTTTTCACAGTTTTAAGTTGGGGAACTGTGAGACAACTCTCTCGTCAACAAACTGAAGGACTAATTCTGCCAGTGAAGGTGAAAAAGAGTATCTCCTCGGGGTCCCAGTGATTTGTTGGTAGGTAGCGTTTTCGAATGTGACGTAAACAGATGCCAGTACTGTTTTGAGTAATTCCCTGTTGAGTTCTCTCGCTTCGCGATCTACTTTCATCCTTTCGGCAGTTTCGTCGAACACTTTAATGATGAGAGCGTGTGGGAGACTGCGGAGCAACCTCACCACATCGAATGACACTAACTGATCATCTTCTATAATTATGATTTTTTTTATGCGAGTCGAGCAATTCTTCAGTGTTTTTGAGAGAGTGGGTTACCCAGAGATATTTCTTCAATCGGTCTTTAAGCAGCCAGTCGATGGGTTTAACTTGTGATCTTTTGGCAGACGTGATCAGCCGGAGGGGGTATTCCACTCTGTGAGACGTTATTTGTGCAAATGTATTAGGCAGCGTGGATCCTTCCGGTGGTTTCAGTTTGGCTGCTTCATCCTTGTGAAGGATTTTTTTTTGTCTACAAGAAACTGGAGCTTGTCATTGCCAAGCAGATGTACTGGTCTGCACTTGGCGTAATTTAGTTTCTGATAAATGCCTGATTTTCGGATTTCTTCGATGACTTTCCGGCTGTAGTCGACTGAATCCATGAGAACGGTCCCGTTGGTTTTATATGTGTATACTATTGAAAGGTCAGGGTTCTTCTTTAACTTTCTATTGCTGTGCCACTGAAATATTGAAAGGTTTTTTTATGGTACTGTTTCTTAACCCTGCCGTGAGTGGGTGAATTAATCCTGGTGCCCATGTGCAGCATCCTAACACCGTTTGAATGTTGCAGCCAGATTGGTGTCGAAAAAGACATCGTTCAAGGGGGCGATGGGAACGAACTTGGGGCATAGACTAAGAACAGATATCTCTACTTCATTGAGCAATTTTGATGATAAATTGAGCACTTCAGGGGTGCGGATTGTTTCTGCTGCCCTCAGAGTTTCGTTAACAGTATTTGTATTATCCGTACCTAATACTGACAATTCAAGGTGGGTAGGGGAGGCAACACGAGGGGGGGGGGATCCGTGTTGAAATGATTTATTTCAGTGTCAGGGTTGACTTGCTTGGAGTTTTGAATGTATTGCTTTCCGTATGAACTCCAAGCTGTACTAGCTTGTTCAAATGTCTGCGTCTGGTTTCAGTTTCGATTTTGTAACATCCAAGGCAACCTGACGATCTAAGTCCCTCAATTCTAGATCCGAAAGCACCAAGGAGAGCGATTCCAACAATCGAGCACTCTCGACATTCGGTGATTCTGGCTTTTAAAATGACATGTGGTTGGCGAATTGTTTACATCTGGTGGTATCAGATTTCGGTTTGACTTTCATGGACTTTGTGAAAATTCGTTCTTTACGGCAAGCGAGATTAAAATCCAGATGACAAATTGTTTTACTCAGCAAACACTTTTCATGTCGTTTAGCAACTTTAAGAACGGTAGCAGTATGGGCACTGCTAGTGTTTTAAATACCAGTAACAGGCGGTGACAGTGTGAGACCTTGACATATTAATATAGAGAAAATGCACTAGCAACACCTAACTGTAGTAAAAAGAAAACTACACTTGAATTTTTGAAGAAACAACCATTCTTCTTCTTCGGAAGTATCTCTAAACAAACTAGAAAAGTGTTCGATTACATGTTGCAGCGACAGGAGCAATAAAAGACTCAAATGTCAAGCACGCGTGGTCTAAACGTGCATGCTTGACATTTGAACTTCTATTGCTCCTGTCGCTACAACATGTAATCGAACGTTTTTCCAATTTGTTTAGAGATACTTCCGAAGAAGAAGAACGGTTGTTTCTTCTAAAATTCAAGTGTTGCTTTTTATTTACTACAGTTAGGTGGTGCTAGTGCGTGTTCTCCGTATTAATGTGTCAAGTTCTCACCACTGTCATCACCGGTTACCAGTAGTTAAAGCGTCATTTAACATTAAGAATTCCAAAACTCTGATGGTTACTGTCCACAAAACAATCTTGATTATGTTCCTAGTATCATGGGTAGATAGGTTTGTCTATCTACCCATGCTAGTATGTATTCATAAAATTTTCGACAGTTCTATAAATCGAAAACTTCAACAACTGTCTTTAGCAGGCACCACGCAGGAAACATTAACTTTGGTTCACATCGTTTGCGCTGTAGTTTGAATTTGTAGTTTGAATTACCGCCTAATGGGTAGGTGGGATAAGCCTGATAAACATTGGAGGGTACAACCGTTTCCAAATTCAAACCACGGCGCTAACGATGTGAGCCTAAGATGATGTTTCCTGCATAGTGACTGATGAAGTTTTCCATCACCAACTTTTAGAACTACGGAAGACTTGCAGAATACTAGTTTATAATCTTCTTTTGAGGATAAGCTTAAAAATGGAACATAATTGGGATGTCTTTTAAGTAAAGAAACCATCTTATTTTCTATATTTTCCTTCACAACTTCTGTAGTAAAAGATCTATCCACCTGGGGTTTAGATCATTTGAAAAGTTGGTAAAAAACAACATTTAAAATGGTGTATTGAAATTTTAAACATTAAATCTGTTCACAGAAAGTAAAAATACTGATCAGCTTGTTTTTGAAGAAAATTAAGTGATCACTGATTCAAATAGATCACCATAAAAAAAGGCCTAAGTTAGTTCAGTTAGGCTTAGTTGGCTAGGTACAACCTTATGAAATAATAAATACTTGTAAATAATAACCCCAAAATGAAACATTTTAAAACGAAAGGATCTGGATTGTTATAACAATCTATAATGTCAAAAGTAATAATAATAATTCTCATAGCTAAAATAAAATGGCACTAATGGCAAACATTTGGCTTTGCACTCCAACAGTAAGTGTAGGGAGTGTAATGGCACCTGATACAAACCTGGGGAATTTTAGGCATAGGGACCATTCATAAAGTAAGTCACGCTCGGAGGGGAGGGAGGGGGGGCTCAGCCCAGTGTGACAAGACGTGACATGGGGGAGAGGGGGGTTGTCAAAAATGTGACATTACACTTTTATATTTTTATACACCTTTATTATTTGTGTAAGGAAGAATTTTAATACTCCGACTGTACATAAATGATGTGCTACGGAGTCTGAATAAAAAAGTAAGGGGCTGTAAAACTGCTTCTGTTTGAACTTGTCACCATTCTTGAAATTAAGTGGAATACATTATAGGAGTTCTCATTTCGAATGTTAGGTTGGGTAAGGCAAGAATTGAAGGTTTTCTCTTACCCATTTCTTCCATCTACAATATGAGCTGTTGTTAGTGCCTAGGTTGTCTGAAATGGTGGAAATGACAGTAACTGAAGCCTCGAGTATACTCCTAAACAAATGAGCGACCTAGCCAATTCTAATAATTCTGTGGGGAGCTTTGGGCTCAATGCTTCGCAGAGGTGTACTAGAGTATCGGCCGGATCTAGAAAGAAAAAAAGCCCATTCGACTAGGTAGTACCATATTGCAGATGAAATCACTGATGATTCGACTGATTTGTACTGTTGCTACTTTCTGTAGATTAGAGTCCGAAATAATGCCAACTGAAGTGCTGCCTCTCTTTTCTTTATAAAAATTTGTGAGTGGCGGAGTTAAAAGTTAAAAACGTGACAAGATTTTAAGTCCTCTCATTTTCACAACAAGGACACCCTTCAATGTCCAGCTAATTTTCGGTGGCTGGCTGCCACCATCCTCAGGCACTCCGACGAAAGTTTTTGGCCTCCGTGTGTTCCTACATCGTTGTCGTCTGCTTCAAATTTGCAACCGACGCTCCTCGCGGCCTCCCGTATTTAGTGGGCAGCATACTCTCTAGCTCATTCAGCTTCCACTTCCTGCCTAGCTGTTGCTTCAGGTCGTTGCCAATGACGTTTTCGACCCGGGGAAATGATGGCCCTTGAACATTCATTAGCGAAACACCACTAATTTCGTGCAGTCTAATGGCAATTGATTCTAAGCATCTCAGATGCCTGTCGTTTTTAGAATTTGACTTCACAAGTGTCTCAGCTTTTTCCCATCCAATATTATGCTTAGACTCCATGCAGTGAGCTGCGATGCCGTTGTCTTCTTTTTTGTTTCTCACATTGGCCATGTGCTGCCCCATTCTCGTCCGGATTCCCTTTCTCGTCTCACCTATATAAACGGCATCACAGTCTCTGCATGGAATCTTGTACGGGAGGCCGCGAGGAGCGTCGGTTGCAAATTTGAAGCAGACGACAACGATGTAGGAACACACGGAGGCCAAAAACTTTCGTCGGAGTGCCTGAGGATGGTGGCAGCCAGCCACCGAAAATTAGCTGGACATTGAAGGGTGTCCTTGTTGTGAAAATGAGCGGACATTTTCTACATAATTCCAGTAATTATGACTCTAATAGTGACGAGAACTTTCACAGTAAGATAACGAACGATGTTTTCCAAGATTTTAAGTATTTACCAGCAAAATCATTATTTTCCGTCCGACATAACCTTAGCAGTTGAAAAGGAAGTTAATTCTGCGATTTCCTATTCCTCTTCCTTTATGTAGCTGGTCATTTTTAACTCATGGCAGAAATATAATCTGTTTTTAAGAGTTCTGTGCAGGTCCAATAAAACTGCATTTCCAGAAAAAAAAATTGTTGGGGTGGGGGGGAGAGGGGTGACTTCGTTGTGACATGCTTTTTTAGGGGGGGGGGGTAATGAGTAAGTGTGACAAAATATGACATGGGGGAGGGAGGGGGTCAAAACTAGCCAAAAATAGCTTGACATACTTTATGAACGGTCCCATATTTTACCTTATGTTTTCATAACTCATGATGAACATATCCGCAAAAGATCTTTGCATTCCTTTTGTACGAGCACCTTTAAGGTTCTCTATTTCTTTCCGCACAGCTAGTTTCAGACTCCCTGAAAAATGTTTTGGGATGATGGTCAAAAGTAGTCTGTCCTAAAAAGAGAATTTCGGCATACAGAATTATACACCAGTAAACTGTGGTTCAACAAGAAGCATACTTCGTTATACAGTAGGGATCACCTACAACGGGTCGTACCAGAATTTGATACCGCTTTTCTTTTCACTATATCAACACAATTTGGTGAATGGTGGAAAAATTTTGAGTTTCAAGCCGCCATTACTTTCTAAAAAATGTATTATGTGCAATACTGATACTCAAAAAATTCAAGCCAAGCCTAGTATGCAACTTGTAATCGTACTTGGCTCGTCGCTCGCATTCATACTCAAAAAACTTAAATCCGTTGGAAACGCGGTAACTTCGAAAATGTTTTACCAATTTTGACATTCCAATAGGGCAAAAAACAGTACCTTGTTTTAAGGGAAGTTTATCACTCAAAAGCGGGCAGGCGGATTTTACTTTATACCAATATTTAGCCTGTACAGGTGAGAAATTTTTTTTTTGGCAGGGTGACATACAATTTTATCTACGTCTACATTTTTCCTTTCGCTTCAAAGAAACTTTTTTTCTGATTGGCTTTGCCTGCCTGATACGTATTATGTTAAATTGTTGGTAGATCTTGTGCACACTGTTGCTTCAAAAAGGAAACAAAGTCATAAAAAAAAATTCATGTGCATGTGGGCACTCCTGTAAAACAAAGTATTTTTTTTTGCCCATATACCAAATTCAACGTCTCAACGAGAGCTTTCCATTGGTGCAAATTAAAATCCATTAGCTCTACCGTTCAAGTTACAATCCTAAAACTGTTTAATTATTTGTACATATTGACCCGCACAGTCAGTTAAGTAGCATCTTAATTGTTGTTATACTAACATATTAATAAGAATCTTGCAAACAAGCTGCGTTCTGAATACTCGAACTCGACTCGATACTTGACTTTTCTGTTGTAAGCTCAGCTCGATTGGAATTCAAATTATTCTACTCGTACAACCCTAGTGTGTACCCCAAAATAATATTTCAAACAGCTCAGAAGTTGCGTTAAATAAATCCACTAAAAAGACATGCAACTTCTGTAATTTTGAGAATTCTCAAATATGGTAACATCGCCACAAAACTGTACTGATATCCTACAAAATTGTACCTTCATCACAAAAAAAATGCACCGCAAAATCGAGCCAAACATTATTGCGGAAATTACATGCCCTTATTTTAATAATATAGGAATTGCCAAAAGAAACTTAACACAATCTATTTAATCCTTCATATTTAATTCGATTTGGTGGTGACTGTGTCTCAGTTTTTAGCCTAGATTGATCCAGAAACCTTTCAGCTTCTTGAGTGTACGTTATTTTGGTAAATGTGCAAAATCATATTTGCAACTCTTGGAAAGGCAAACTTTGGCAGACTCAAAGGTTTTCCAGGATGCTGAATCCAGTAAGTATCCATTGATTATAGCATTTTAAAGTACTTGTTCATTACCAGTACACTTGTCTTATTTAATTAGTAAAAAGTGTGCAATTATCTATAAGGTAGTTTTACAAATTTGGCCACAATATTTTAGCAGCACACTAACTACATCTCGTGACAATGTTATTGTTTTACTGAAAAAAAAATTAAATTAACTGATAGAAAAGCCCATTACTGCATCAACGCCCAGTGACCACATTTAAAATGAGATGGAGATAAATACACAGAACATGCAACTGCAACTTACAACGCAGTTTTGAACAACACGAGACATTGAAATTTGGAGTACAGTAATTATTAAAATTTTATTTGACTTTGTGTTGTAACGAAACGAATGACGTATTGACACGCACAAAATGTATTTAAAACTATTTTTAACAAGAATTGGATATGTAAGAGCATACCTCTTTGTCCTTTTCAAACTTTAGTCTCAGTGTGGAGCCGATGCTGCTGCGAAGATCTAGAAATGCTCTTCTCTGTGTAATTTCATCAACAAATTGCTTAATTACCCCCACAGCATTTAGAAAAACATAAATACTCAGATCAGGAACAAACTGTAACAAATGAATTACAGAAAATTTGGGGTAATTTCTTAAGAATGCAGTAGCAAGGGCGGATCCAAGGGAGGGGCCGAGGGGGCTGCGGCCCCCTCCAAGGCAAATAAACTCGGGAAAACTGCCGAAATTGTTGAAAAAAAGTAGTAAATGACGACAAAAATGAACGAAAAAGTAGAAAAATCATCTTGCGGCCCCCTCCAAGGATTCGTTCTGGATCCGCCCTTGTGCAGTAGTCAATAAAGTGGACTACTCTATATCATTTGCACTGAACATTAAGAATACCAGAACAGGAACTGAATCATTGCCTTAAAATGAAAAGACTATTGCTGTAAACAATGCTGACATACCAATGTCAGTGCATCAGTAATTCAAGTGTTGATTTGTTAAACCAAAGGTCGGCTATCTGAATTCCCCTCAGATATTAACAATGGTTTAGCTTGATGGAATGTTGTGGATTACACTGACTGACTGACTGCAAGCTTTTGTAAGTACTGGTAGGATGTGCACATAATATTTACTAAGAGGAAGTACACACAACAGTGCCTGAATTTAGGAATATCTTGTACCGGACACTGGTCTGGCACCTGTTTAAAACTGACGGACCTCCAGAAAATTTGCTGGACCAAAATTAGCTTGAATTTTTTTTTCATCTTAATTCTTTTTTGCAATTCTGGTAAACAATAGATTACAGTAGCGAATCCAGGAAGAAAGAAATCTTGGGGAGGAAGAACGGCGGTCACAAACCAGATAAATATTGAAACACCATCGATCAGTTCCATGTGCATTCAGACTTTTTGAGTGGTGGGGATACCTCAGTGTCCGAAATACCTGAGGGTGGCAAATTTTAAGCCATTTAGAGAATTTTCTTGCTTCAGGAAAGCTCTTCTTCCATTCCTTTTTTTTTAAACCCAGAAATAAACGGTATTGTTTTAGTTTCACAAAAAAAGGTGTAGACCTGTACAACTTCCATTTTAGTTGTGCTGGGAGCTAATTGGTGGTCAGAATATGAAATGACCAAAATAAATAAATAAAATTATTCGCCAAATTGCAGTCTCTGACTGGCTTTCCTGCACTAGACTTACAAAACCCGCATCGCGTCAATGGCCCGCAGCAAAGCTTACACGTGGATTTCTCCATGCATCGAAGAATTTGTGCTGTATTAATTTATATACTACCGTGGGGGAAAAAAAAAGGATTAAGAGAACCAGTAATATAATAATCATTTAATTAAAGAAAATTTAATTATTAAGAATGAACCAGGCAGGGAAGTTACGATTTTAAAAATAATGATGTCACTTCATAGCAGCTGATTTGGCAACTCACATTTTTTTTTATTTTTGGGGGGGGGGGGGCCATTTTTCCCAACCCAAACAGGTGTATTCACGCCCGGTGCTTAAAAAGAATTTATGTAGAGCCGGTTGGGGCCAACCTGTTACCCTTAACCCAAATTTCAGTTATTTAACGAAATGATTGTTAAACTAATAATCATCTGACAAATCTGTGTAAAAATCAGAAGCATTTTCACAAAACAGAACAAAAAAGACGAGTTTCGTTGGCTTTTTTGTTGTTGTTACCGTAGCTAACTTGAAACGCAGGAGACACAGCCAGCTAATAACCCAGCAGTCACCTCAGCCATTGAGAAGCAAATGATGCGGAGATATCCCAACAAACTATGATGTCACTGCTTGTTTATGGAAGTGTTCGATTGCAAAGCCAGCTGGTCACCACTACCCCTTGTTTTTATGTATCTTTTGATTAATAATTAGGGTAAATAATGACACAGCGCGTTAAAATTATGACTAAAAATCGAATTTTCTTGTTTAAATAGACTACCATTTTGTCTTGGAATTTTCTACCAGCCGTGAGGGCCGGTAAATTTTCAAAACTACCGGACCTGCAAAAAAATTACCAGCAGTGACCGGTGGGCCGGTGCTAATTTTGCGCCCTGGCACAAACGTGGCATGCATGCCCAACGTGCAAGCAAAGTGCCAGCATTGTGCCCAAGCTTCGACTGTGATGGCACCAAAACTAAACCTGGCAAATTTGAATTGGTCACATGCACAGAGCGATTTGTGGCCCTCGTTAGACACACCATATATCTGTATCAACTCTACTGAAGTGATGTAACTTCATGGTAAACCCTATTTACTACGTGCAATGATTTTACAGGTATAACAGCTGTTATGAATAAAAGGACTAGTTGCATGTAGATTATTGGTCTTCTTCCACACAAATTAGTATCAATCTTATAATACAGGGTGGGGCAGAAAGGAAGGGCCACCCTTGCCAATCAAAGATGGTTAATGTTAGGATAATGAAACTTTGCACGGTATGTTGGCGAACGGGGGGGCCAACTAACCATGATTCAATCACTGACCTTGACACATACGTGGCAACGTGAAACCGCCGAATTTGAATCGCACGAAAGTGGTAAGAACGAGGTAGCACGTGAAGGAGAGCCTGATGAAGACAGTCAACTGTGTTTACATCCCCCAGTGTTAGGACTGTCGAAAATTAGCGAAGAAACACCGAGTTTCTTCCTTGAACTTTGAAATCACCAAATGAAAAAAGACACTTGTAAAATATGTGTGTTAACCAAATACTCAAACTCGGCTCGATACTCGAGTCTTCTGTTGCAAATTCTGCTCTGCTAGACTCGAATTAAAATTATTCTATGGCACACCCATAGCCTTCGACCCCAACTGGCGTTAAGGAAAATGACCTACAGCCTCTCCATGGTGCGAGCTACGTTGTTTCTTATCGGGGTAGGAGACTTAAAAGTGGCAGTTGTTTTTATTTATTTCGAAATTATTATCAAGGCAAGTGAAATTCTATAAGTCTTAGGTTTTTTTGCTAACATAAAAAAAAACTGGAAAAGTTAGGGTGGCCTAACAGCTAGCACGACTGTTTCATAAGCCAAAGGTCCCAAGTTACATCCTGGCCTCGGCCCACTTCTGTGCATTCCGGAAGAGAAGGGATATGAATCTTGCAAATGAACCTGTACTCATGTTGACTGTGACAAGTAAAATATTTCCCAGCAAAATTGTCCCTCTTTGTCCCGAAATAACTTTAGCAGTTAAAAGGACATTAATTTGAGAATTCCCTTTTTTAAAACACTGTGCACGATTACGAAACGTTGTGCATGGCTTAGTTAGATGACTTTCATAAAATTACATAAAGAAAATCTTGATGCCACAATTACAATTCAATGTAAAGCTTGGAGGGGAGGATTCTGCATTTGAGTAAGCTCATGTTCATCCCACTGGTTGAACCTAATGGGCCATGAATTGGATCAATGACAAGCTTTGTATCTCTAACACGTCTCCCAACTGTGGAACACGTGCTACATTCTCCTCCACACAAACTGTCGAAAATTTGCGGAAATTGTGGACTTATTTCTTTGTTGTGAGATTGTGCGTGTTTGTTTAAGTGATACGATTTTCTGAACTCTCACAGTATGACGTGTTTACGTATTTTTTAAGACTGAAAAATGTTAAACTTCTATCCTTTTCAACTCCAAGCTTTCCTTTCTTTGATTTAATAAAATGATAATTGTCGAAATGTACAATTTGAGCCATCTATTTTTGCCACCCAGAAAAAAAACTGTTTGAAATTTGACATCGTTGAGTTCCAATCTTTCGTACTAATAAATGGCCACTCTCAACTTAATATACATACTTTTACTATTCAATTACAAGTCTATTTAATAATAGAGTATTCTGCTCAGCTTTGCAACTAGATAATTAAAAAAAACTGTGCAAGTGCCATCAGCTTTATGCACAGATTTAATAACACGTAAAAATCCTTAAAACCAGTGAAACAAGAAAAAATTGTGTAAGATGTAGTACTAACAAGAATAATAAGCAAGGTTTGGTTCCTGATGTTTGGGTCAGTGTCGTTTACACCGTAAATAGTGTATAAATGACCATGGGTTTGTAAAATTGATTTGTCTAAATGGGCGCGGGGAATATTGGGGGGTGGGGTGGAGTAAAACAAATATATCTATTTTCAAAACTAACTTCTGTCCAGTACAGGCAGGGAGTTTTCTGTCACGGAAAAGTCTGTGATAAGTCATGTTAAAATTTCATCTGTGATAATGCACCACTGATCCGCAGACATGATCTGGATTCAATCTAGCATTAACACAGTGTCTTTGTTCTGATTTATTTACAAATTTAGATTATTGTGTGGTCTTTCCACCAAATTTCAACATAAGTCACAGCTAAAACTAATTTTTAGCCATACATATCTTCGGTAATATGAGCGTGATTCACGATCGTTAACTCCTGTACATTGGTACCACCTCAGGTTCCACGCAATCATTCACGTATGTGATCTGTATGCCGTATCGCGAAACGCATTGCTTTTATTTTCGTTTGTTCACAAATTTAGTGTATTAGATCGTCCCTCTTCTAAACTCCAAACAATTCACAGTTAAAACTAAGTTTTAACTACGCAAACGTTACAAACAGACATGATTCACGACCGGGAAGAGCATGCATCGGCACCATTTTCCGAAAATTGGCAAGTTTGCATTGTTTTCTGTTCTTCCTGGAGAGAGTGATCCATGCTGGAAGTCACTATCTCCAGGGCAGACAGAATTTGATGCCAACTTCGCACCACGTACTTCCTCATCGTGAATCGTGTTCGCTGTTAAAGCAGGTTTGTGTGGTTAGAAATTAGTTTTAACTGTGAATTTCATTAGGTAGGCTATTGGAAGGGGAGCGATCTAATAAACAAAATTTGTGAATAAATGAGAATAAAGGCAATTCGTTTTCACTCTTCTTCTCTTCCGGATCACGCACTTCAACGATCAACTGCATAGCCCTAATACCGCCGCCTCTTCCGTGATTACAAACACTCTCACGTGAATTGTGGTTGGATTAAAAGTTGATTTTGTTAAATGTGTGAAGCTTTTACTTAATTTTGCTGCAGAAAAACCAAGAATAAATGGGATACAATGTTGATCTTGTTAAAATGTATGAAGCTTTTTGTTAATTTCCCAACAGAAAACCCGACAATTTTTAAGGGGTGGGTGTCAACTTCACTATTTCAAGATTTGTACCGTAAAGCATTTTAGGGTGGGTGGGCGAAAGCTTTGCTTGAGCATCTAATACACGATTTACGGTAATTTGCGTTAGTATCACACCATACACGTTTAATACATTTGACAGGTTTAACGGCAATTAGAAACCATTCAGTGCGATATACATTCGTAGTTTTCAATTCTAATTCTAATTAATTCAGCAGTATTCGGCAGTGTGTTGCAACAGGAAAATTAAGGGGAAAATGTAACGGTTACTAGACCCATGAACCAAATTTGTCTGAATCTAAAGATTTCTTTGATTTTTAAACCTACATTCCAGTTGAAGCTAAATAACTTGTTTCAGTTAAAGCAAATAGGAAAGTTTTAATTCACTCACCTCCTTGACTTTCAGATTAAGCAATGACCAAAAGAAAACCGCTTCTAGGAGAATAACTGATAGTCCAAAAAATATAGTCACATAACGGTTTTTGAGTAAAGGAAGGAAATAAAACAAAAGGATGAGGTATGTAGCACTGCCGATACGAGGATCTGTCTTGCGGAAGTCTGTGCTGAGGCAGTCAATTAGAAGAGAACCATACTCTTCCAGCAAAAGAGTCACACAAACACAGGCCGCAGTAACCTTGGGAACGAAGCGGTTTCTAGTGAATACTTTCTCATTGAAGCTCCATATCAAGAGACCAATAGCAAGAACAGAACACAAAATGGGTGTGTAGAACGTTGAAAAGGTGTGAGGCAACTAAAAAGAAAAACACCACATTAATAATATATTTGAGGGCCACAAACGTAATTTTCAGGGTACAGAAACTTATACCTAAAAATCCAGGACTGATTCCAGAGCTAGTTATCAAAATTCAAGATAAGTAAGTATCGTAAATCATGTAATAAACGCCCAGGCGAAGCTAACACACACTCCCCCCTAAAATGCTTTTAAGGTCAAAATCGTGCAATAGTGGAGCGGATGTCCCCTCCTTAAACATGGTTTTTCTGCTGCAAAATTAACTATTACACGCTTCATGCTCTGAATAGAAAGATAGTCAGAAAAACGAATGCCCCCCACTGCTTGCTCTATGCTTACTGGCCACTTCTACTTCCCATGGTAATAGTGGACTCTTCCCCCGTCTTCTTGCACCTGCAGAAGGCCTTTCCTCTCTCCCGTCTCCCCTTTTCACATCAATTGCAAGAAGCAAAAAGTGGCCTTGCCACCATCATTCAAAAAGATTTTTAAAACCGAATTTACTGTGAGAAGGAAGGTCAGAAAACAGATTATTCTTTATTTAATGCTCAGTCCCGATGTTTGCCAAAGTAACTGCATAAGCCCATGGCCGTTTCATACACGAATTACAGTAAAAGCTACAGAGGACTGTTTATTCAGATGCAGCTTGAGCCAAAACAATTTTGGTTTGTTCAAAAAATAAAACTGTCACAATCGGTGGTGCCCCAGAAGCAGAATATTTTCAGCACGTCTGTGACAAGGCTTCTTACAAACCAAAAATGGTCTGTGGGGAGAGGGAGGTTGTCTGTGGTCTGCAGGTAGGGGGTGAAGCTGGAATTTTGCATTGTGCAACATTTCCAGTAATGCCTATTTGGGTTCATGAACAAGTTACTTGTAAGTACTTTTTTCACGACCCTTTGTCGGTTGTTTTTTGCTAAACAACCTGAGAATGACAGAACCTATCGTCTTATAGCACCATTCAAAAGCTCTCAAAAAACCGGTTCAAATGGTGTTTTTGAACGTCAAAATCGTCCAAGTTTTGGAGAAATTATAGCAAAGAGAAGATCCCGAAAGAAAAAGGAAGGGTAAATCATACTGCGACACAGCCTGCCATACTGCGACATAGCGTCGCCCGATTCTCTGATTCTACCACAGGGGGCGATGCACAGATGCTTGTGCACAGGTGATCATTGTAATGCCCTGTTCGTTTACATTTACCTGCATACAAATTAATAAATCTCACAAAGCCAACGAATGAGTGGTATCATGATTACTGACGAGGACATAGCCACACTACTACTTAACTACAGACGGTCTCTAGTGGTGGCCTGCTACAACACTGATCTATATACGTTTAAGTATATAGGCTAATGCTACTCAGGGGTGCCAAACAATGATAGCCCCCCTCCCCTCCCCAGAGTAAACTAAGCATGATATGAAAAAAATGAAAGTACCTATAGGTAGCCCATTTTATTACACTCACAAGCTCAATATTCAGTGTTCACTACATTGGCATCACGAACAGCTCGAAGACGAGCAGGGTGGGAAGGCAAAAGTGACTCAAAAAGATGTGTTGGTTACGGCCGCATGGGTATTTGGCAATAAATCTAAAACCAGCAATGTGGGCATCATGAAACCACAACCACATGTCCATGCACACCCTGCGAGCAGAGCCATTAAAAAAAACATGCGACAGCTTCCTTTGGAAGATGCTGCACTGCAGCGCACTCCATATCTGTGTTAAACTCCCATTTCCCGAAGCACAGCATTGATGTGCTCCTCCATCTTAGAACGACTAAATCGAATTGCTAGAGGTTCAGAAAGCATCCTTTTTTGAACATTGTCCTTCATGATGGATCCCCAATTTTCATACACATTCAGAAATTGGGAGTTCAACACGGAGCTTTTTGACTCATTTTTGTCTTCCTACTCTGCTCTCTTCAATCTGCTTGTGATGCCATTGGAGTGAACACTGAACATTGAGTTTTTGAGTGTACACCCACAATAAAATGGGCTACCTATTGGTACTTTCATTTTTTCCCTTTCATACTTAGTTTACACTGGGGACGACAACCAAAATTGTTTGAACTACTCGATTGTGAGAAAGTGTCGAATCGCACCAAGCAGATCGACGCCGGTATCACTTTGCTAAAAATCTAAAAGTAAAAGGTCAAGTTACTTTCAAGTATTGTCCAACTGAGTGATGATAGCCGACATCCCTACAAAACTACTTGAGGCTGTCAAATTACGAAAACTAACCTCACTGTTGGGACTTGACCGAGTGAACAATTTGTGATGGACCTAATCGCTTAACGATTATTATCAGCATTATTGTGCGTTGAGAGGGAATGTTGTTTTA